>JBBPTN010000008.1:0-246139 GCA_038094075.1 Xerocomus spinulosus | reverse complement strand
CAGTAGAATGACATCTTTTGATTTTACTACAGTAGTGCAATGTTGAATGACCCGCATTTGTGTAGCGAGTGGAATGATACGTTATGCAACTGTAGGCTCTGGTTGCGCTACATTGACATCAGCCTTATGTCATTTACTACCAGCCGCTGACATTTTTCCTGATGTATGGCACTGCGCATATACGACATCAATCTCATCGGTCGTCGTACTAATGGGGACTCGGACACTTTTCTCATGGATCTCATGCCTAAATGCACACACACCTGGCCTTGCGCAACTGGTTCTGGCCGTGGAGTGATGGTAACTACAGATTTCTACCAACGGAAGTTTAAACCCTAGTTCAAGTTGCACCGCAAACTAGGAACCCGTTCCCTGGAAATCCCCGAAGGCGCATCTTCCCCACATCCCCATATTGATACTAGTCCTGATAAGTCATGAGCTGGATTATGACTCCTCCACTATAGATAATTGGTACGTTCGTGGATGTTACGCTCCGACATTTCCCCGTGAGCACCTCGTAACGCTCGCTTGTCCTTGGACGAACCTCTGACGGGCTCAGCTACCCTCAATATAGTTCTGACCACGCAAGGCACTGCTCATCGTTCGATGGCAATGTACACCCTATAAAAGAGGTTGAATGCCGAGCGCCGAACGGAACCACGATGTCAGGGCTGTGTGCACTCCAACATGAACCTGGGGTTAGTGATGGGACTTGGACGACCTGTGGGATAGAACGCGTCCCTTTCCATGTACGTCCAGCCACATATTTAGACCAGGTCTAGCCATTTTTCACCTTTTCTAGTTGTACGATCTGATCAGAAATCCTGGGTCCCGTGATAGAGAGAAATGACTGAGGCCTGTTCTTGCTCTGCTGGGCGCAAGCAGCATGCAACGTAATCCCAACAGTATTGACACACAATTGACGAGACAGGAATGAGATGCAGCTACAAGAACGACATCTGTCCTTGAATGAGTCCGTTGAACATCGCCAGACCAGGGGCCTCGTCCATTATCGCATACGATTGGACACCTATTATTCCTCTAACGCTCTAGCGTGCCTGTATGCTGGTCACTTTGAATTGGAGACCCCGCTATCCGTTGACGAGGGTCATCACGCTCGGCGCCCTCACCACCCATTTGGTTACCATCCATACCTTTCCGTCCTCCACCCGGCTCTCGAATTGGTCCTTTCACTTTTACGGGCCGTCAACGGAGAGTATGCACTCCGAAGCTTGGTCTTGTGGAAATCGGCTGTACTATACAAACACGGATCTGCCTCAACTCACGGATGCGGATTGGGCACTCGCATTTACTGGATGGGGATGGTTCAGTATGCAGCGGATCGGGAATACTATTGGCATCAGGGGATGGACCACGAAGAACGGTGGGACGGATTCCCTAATATTGTCGCTTCGTACAAATGGCGGTCAACACCTGCATACAATTTCTGGCCGCTCGATGGTGTCGCCATGGTCATTATCGAAAATGGTGCGTGTTCCGTTCTGATGATGCTAGGGCTATGTTGTGACGCGTTATCTGGCGTGTTAGATTTGATGAACAAACCACTTCCTTTCACTTTCCTGTGTTTTATACCCACGTCCGCGCGACGCCGAATTATACTGAAACATGTATTTCGATCGAGGATAGCCGCCAAAAATGCATCTCTCGCCTAACGCTACCAACAGCACCTCGAAATCCCTTTTCATTAAGGAGGATATGTGGTCATTGTCGCCCCATGAATACATGTCCATCTGAACAGTGATGCTTTCAGCATCAATATAGCGAAAGTCAGGATACCAGAGCCCAATCGACGAATGGCAAAGCAGATAGGCAGTGATTAGTCATGGACAAGTTTCTCATGCGTGGCTCTACTAGTCAGTCTACTAAACACGCAACGGTTGGAATGAAAAAATAACAAGGTAAGTACTACTTTGGTCAGAATTTAAAGTGTTGATGCTCCTTCAATGAAGACGTCAAGGTACATGGGCTGCACTCCGGAACATCATCCCACACACCCAGTCTGGTCAATACGTCCTGCTCACTTGGCATACGTAGCCTGTCCTCTTTGCAATCCTTTTCTGGTCTTGTCCACAGAGACGTTAGACTCAGACTCAACATGTCAAGGCGAGGCAACTGTTGGAAAAGCTCCTCGTTCAATCTCCTAAAGATCACTTTACTGCAGTCGAGGCAGCGGTCGCTGATGAGCGATTGGAGTTGTCGCTGCACTGCCTCTGGTTTGACTTCTGCTGTGCTTTCTGGCCAATACGCAACGTCGACATCGTTCTTCGTGGGTGGTTCGCCTATTACGTCTGTCCACCATTTCTCAGCAGACGTTTGATCAAAGGCTCCGATGATTACGACAATCCGTGGCGACAGGGCTCCACCGTAGGTGAGGTTGAAACATTCCCATTGAGCTTTGATGGTCTTGGATTCGGACCCTTCCATCTTGACACAGAAAACGAGGAGATCTGCGCCGCGTTTGACGATGGTGCCCTTCTTGGTCTCTTCCGTGTTCTCTGGAGATACCTGGTAAACAAAGTACAGTCCCTGAGGCGTAGATTTGATGCCGTGTTCGAATGGGAGTTTGTTCCATGACACGTCATTCGAGACCGCTACTGGACTGCGAAAGCTAAGGGGATTGAAGGAGAGAGTGACGGTGATGGGACTCTGGAAGGATATGGAACGCTTCCTGGTTAACCGACGTTTATCTCCGTTTCGGTATGCTTCGCACATGATGATGGCAGAGAGACGGGCATTGTGACTGGCCGTCGAAGACAGCATGGCACGGATATCTGAAAATGCGGATTCGACCCAACTCCGTCCAAGTGGTTTCCACTGCTGGGTTCGACATGTACTGATGATCATTTTGATCACAGCTGCCTTGGATATTTCCCGACGTTCATTGACAATCACGTTGTCGACGGAGTGCTCGAGCGTCGTCACACAGGCATGAGTATCGAAAAACATCTTCAGCGAGGTGAATTGAGGCTCGTTATTAAACCACCACGTCTCCATGTTACCCTCTTGATTCTCCAGGCCAGTGATCACAATCGCGATGGGAACCTTCTTTCTGCAAATTGCAGAGTAGAAGATGTGGTAATTGGTGAGCAGCGCGGCTCGAACGCGCGTTCCACGCACACAGTAGATGAGCAAGTCGATACCCTCGTGCTTGGCGAGTTCGTGTAGGAGTTGTTTGAGGTATGCCTCTGCCCTTTCAGGTGGGACGGATCCGTGTGTACCCTCGTCAAGTCCCGCTGTGTCCCATACTGCACACGCCTGACCGCCAATGTCCAACAGGTGTTGTCGGTATTGCAGCGTGCATCCGAGGGCACCGCTAGAGGTTTCTGTGACCTTTCTCCCCGCGATCAGATTGATCAAGGAGCTTTTTCCCACTCCGCACTCTCCGAAGATGACGATGTTTTTGACTCCCTGTGCCGCTCGGTCAGGAATTACGCCTTGCGCTAGACTGTAAGCACTCACTTGAGTCGGTGGTTCTACATTTGCATACTTGTCTTCCGGGTTGGTTTGCTGACAAGCAGCGTTACTACGCGACGAATCACAATCAGATGAGAAGTCACACCTTTCCGTGTTTTAAGCTCATTGTGCCGAGAAGTAGGTCACAACTGTGTTGTAGCTCTTGCCCGTCTGCAAATTTTGCTGGTGACAAGAGTCGATGATGTTTGGTACCTGGTTTTCTACCTCACGGGGGACGGGTGGCTGTCTATATGCTCTCCAGTGCCATCGAAAATGCACCTCAAGGTTTGGGCGTGTTGATCATCAGATCCGTGTTTGACTCTCTCCCTGTTTCGCGAAGCAGAATTGCTTCATGGCACTCTCCGCAACCTGGGTTGCACTAGAGGCACGGGTACACGCGACTGCCGCATTGCAAGGATGCTAACCTCAAATGGCTGTACCGCGTCATCTCGAGGACGTCACTCGTGCTCAAGTTTGGCTCACCCACTCAGCATGTCCCCCAGGACATTCGGCGATTGGACGATGTTATCATGGCAGTGTCCTACGGGGTTTAATGGCGCCGTTTTATACTTATCCAGAGAGTTCGCGGCGTCAAAGAGGTGGGTAAGGAATAAGTGATAATCAAACATGGATATGTAGCCGCCCATAAGCTCCCCATTCATCACTCCCCTGACTGCTTCCACCAGCACTGCATCGGTAGGAATCTCACATGACGTTGGTATAAATGAGGCGAAGACTCTGCATCCTCACCAACCCTGCGCCTCTCTTCAGTCACTCTGACGCCCCACCGAATCGGCGAATCCAATGGTGAGTCGAATAGTCCAGACGGGCCCATTGCTCCACCTAATCGAACCACGATCGTCTGTGATAGGTGCGCCGGGAAACCCATGTGGCAGATAGCCCCCCATCTTACGGACTCCAACGGCGTTACTCTCCTAACGTTCTTGTCGTTGGTGAGACAGGTGTTGGGAAAAGCTCCGTCATCAACCTTATTGCTGGGGAAACACTCGCCCAGGCCCATTCTGGCGCAGGTGGCTGTACGATGGAAGCCACCTCATACGATGTCTTTCTCCCAGACGCCCAAGGACTCACCCATCATGTCCGCTTATTCGATACGGTCGGCCTAAACGAGCCGCAGTTTGGAAGAAACGACTACCTCACGGCGGTCGAGAAGGCAAATACGCTCATTTGCCAACTGCAACGCACGGGCGGCATCCGCCTCCTCCTTTTCTGTATCCGTGGTGGAAGGATCACAGCAGTGATGCAGAACAATTACCGACTGTTCTGCGATATCCTGTGCCAAAACGAGGTGCCGGTCGCGTTCGTCATCACTGGCCTGGAGAACGAACCGTCGATGGAGGGGTGGTGGGAGAACAATGCACACTTGTTTGAAGCGTACCGACTTTCGTGCGTCTCGCACGCGTGTGTCACCGCAATCTGGGGGCTCAATAACTGTCACGCGGCGAGATACTACGAATCGCAGGCGAGCATACGGGCTCTGCTTTTGCGCCATGTGACCGCGGGTAGTACGTCTTGGAAACCCGAGCGGACAGTGTGGTTCATTCATCTGGCGGGCAAGCTGTTGAGGTGGTTGAGTCAAGTCAGGAACTGGCGCGGGCGCAGGCGGGTGTTGACGGTGGAGGAGTTGATGCGCCATCTTCAAAACAAGTGCCATTTTTCTCAGTCGGAAGCGGAATACTTGGCGAATAAGATATGGGCGAAGCGTCTGGATGACGGTCCTGACTTTGTGAAACCGGATGACGTCTCTTCGATCGATTCATTGCAGTGAAAGCAGAGCGTTGTATTTATTCTTTTGTTATCGTAGCCAACAGGAAGAGTCAAAGTGATAAATAGTGTACGCACACGATAATGTTTCTTGCCATTCCGGACGGCGTGGATCAACCCAACCCTTGTCACTCACGGTGAATGTGATAATTAACAGACGTGATCGAGGAGTTATTTGCACTTGAGCAAGGCTTTGACTCTGCCTCGCGTCAATAAATGACGATGGTGCCCACAGCCCTCTTATATACGCGGTCTGATGCCCCAGGTCCCCGTCCAAGAAATCCCGCTCCTCATTGTCAATGGGTTTATCTGCCCTCACCAAAGAAAGAGTTCGTACTTACGTGCCGCTTCTGTCAAGAATGCAATCAAGGTCCAGCTTGAGTTCCGTAAGCCCTGCATTTTCTCAGTGACGTGCTTCGAGCTGACCTCATCTCCGTGAAAAGGGATCCACCTTATTTCAGGACCCACCGTTTGTGTATGATTCTCAGGCATACAACATTATCCTATTTGGAGAGTCCGGTGCAGGAAAAAGCTCTGTGGTCAATCTGATTGCAGGGGGTCCTGTTGCTAGAACGTCACCTGATGCGGGCGCCTGCACGTTCGCCTCCGAGGCTTACCACATCGATCTTGGAGGTCACAAGCCATATCGTGTATGGGATACCATCGGCTTGAACGAGCCAGACATATCGCGCAAGGACTACCTTCGTTCCATCAAACATGCGTATAAGTTGATCAACGACCTCGAGCGCTCTGGAGGCATCAACCTGCTCTTGCTGTGCATGCGTGGCAGGATAACGAGTTCTGTTCAGCAGAATTACAAGCTGTTTGTTAAAGTCCTTTGCGAGAAGAAGGTACCTCTTGGCGTCGTCGTTACCAACTTGGAGAACGAAGCGTGCATGGAAGGGTGGTGGACGGAGAACAAAGAAGCGTTCAAGAAGTACGAGATGTCGGTCGATGGCCATGCGTGCATCACCACTATCTCCGGGTTCGACGAGGCCTTCAAGGAAAGAAAGGGGGAGTCGCGGGAGAGTATGCATAAACTTCTCTTGGGGTTGACGGTACCTGCTACAAGTGGCGGGTGGAAAAAGGAGAATGTACGGGCATGGTTCACCGACTTGCTGGCAAAGATGATGAAGATGCTTCCTCGTCGTTCTGTCCACCCAACCGAGAAGGAACTGGTGGACAAACTGACTCGTGGGTGCGGGTTTTCAAAAGATGATGCAAATGACATTGCGAAAGCCATTATGAAAATTCGTGAAAGTCTTGGTTGTGGTGATGAAGACTCACGATGATTATTCCTGTCGATTCCCACTATTGATATGCGTAATTAAAAATGAACGGTCTGGATAAGAGTTATTCTGTTTCAGAGTCCTCAACAAACGACTCACCGTATAATTTATAAACCAGTTTCCTTTAGGTGTTAGTAGTTGACAAAGAAGGTAATAAAGGTCTATGACAGTACAGCCACTTGGAAACTTCCCTTACCTCACTGTAAGCATTAGCATTTCTCTTCGTACAGCTAACCCTTGAGCTAACCTAGTACACCACGGACAATAACCATGGCCTCTCTCGCAGTTGCCCAGGTTACACCGCCCGACCAGAGCCATACCGTTGCTCGCAGCTCCTACCAGCGCGATGACTGGCGCCGTTTGCAACTCAACGACGCCGTCGAGGACGTCCTCTCCAAGATCCTCAGGTTTGGGTTCGACATCGACCACATCGTGGTCAAGCCCGCGACCGCCAAACACTTCGCGATCAGATCCTCGCTTGGGCCAGGCACACCGCCAGCGAGATACTGAGAACTACGACTTCACGTTCGAGATGCTCTATACTCCAGACGCGGTCCCTGGCGGTGATGACACTCCCATCGGCACTGAAACTGATCTCGTCACCGAGCTCCAAGACGTCGAGTTAGAGCGTGACTATGCCTTGCATGGCAAGGAAACCGAGAAGGAACACCTCGCTGATCACGAACTGTCTCTCCACAAAGCGCGTATCCGTCAGGATATCCTCAACCGCATTGCCGCCCGCTACTCCACTACTAATCCCATGCCACCTACGTTGGCCTTGCTCTTCCGCAAGGTTCGTTACACCTACAAGCTGCGCGAATGTCTTCTCTGTCAAGTTGGCTACTACAGTTGCGAGCTCGCCGCTGATATAGACGACGACTTTGAGTACCATATGTACTTGATCCGGATGCGGCTGCACCATTTGGATCGCCTCCACTATCCCAGCCTCACTGACAAGGTTGACACCGTCGTCAAGCAAGCCGTTGAAGCTGCCGGGGACTGGGGGATCCACGCCATTGCGAACCACCGCCCCATTTATGCCACCACTAGCAGCCACATACCTCGCTATATTCGCATCTTCCTCCACAACATCGATCCATGGGGCCGCGCTAATTCCAACCATCCAACGCTCGAGCAGCTTCGTCTCACCTTGCTCGCCACTTTGATCGGCTTTGACCAGCGCCACACCTACGACGAGTGCATGGTCGCCTCCCACGGATTGACCCATGACAGTGTCACGCTCGAGTACAAGGATCGCGTAGGCTATCGCGACATTATCGACTCCGCCGATTCATTCATCAGCCATTCTCGATCCTCCTCTCCCCCACCCGGGTCCTATTGTTGCACAATGGTTCAACGACACGACCGGCCGCGTCTTTCCGAAGGTGGAGTAGAGTAATGGCGGCCCAGTAGTACCAACACATTTTCCATCGTCCTATCCGAATGCTACAAGGATTCAACAGAAAGCACGGTCTGGTCATGATCAAAGCCCTGTGTTTCGGGCATGGAGAGACGCAGTTGGCGCTACGGATTGATTCAACCCACAAGATCACAGGTGGCAACTACTCCCGCCCGGTCAAATCAATGATGTCAGCCCCTATATTAGGGACACACTGCAGGACAGGCAGAGGCTCCTTATCTTCGAAGGCAGTGATGGAAGCCTGTGCGAGTACCTATGTCGACGAGCGCAGTCTTTGCAAACGTTTGACACAGCCTGGTCGGCGCGTGTAACGAACTGCGTTGGAATCGGTACAGCGCAGAAGGACTTCCATTTCCAACAACAGTACTGCCTCCAACAGACATAGTCCGCCGTCGTGGTCTTCATATTGGCACTGGTCCTGTATCCTGGTGTGCAAGAGGGTTCTGTGATAGGTATCGGCCTGTAGCGGGCCCTCATGGAGAAGATCCGAATTCGCTTCCGTACGGCGAAGGCGTCATCAAAAACACGTCGAAGTGGCAACCAACCGTGTCTGTGTGCAAGCAGACAGTATTGCACTGGTTGGATATCAAATACTGATCGCTCCAAAGATAAGTATCGATGACGATGGTATTGCAAACAATATCGCATCACCAAACATAGATCACACCCCGCGGGCCAATGGTATCATGAACGGTCATTCTCATGATCTGGGGTAACCGCGCTGGTGAATGCCTGGTATGTCAAATGCACAGATCTTACCTCGACGCGCTCACCTTGTTGCAAGGCGATCTGGGACCGTTGCTGATCCACGATTTGAAAAACTCATTTGGGTGCTTTTTGCAGCGAAAAAAAAAATCGATTCGTCGATCGCATCTTGTACGAGGATGGATTTGGTCGATGCGGTGCGCGTTTGCCTCACCTGATTCAGGGGTATTGATCTCTTCGATTCTTGGTGTTCTCTTTGGATCTCGATCATCACCTTGCTCGTCGCGTTTTGTCTGGATGGTCCAACGTTCTAGTACACGGACCCGGACGGCGTTAACGCCAAACAATCCGGAGGCATTGCCACGTGCGTACGGACCTCAAGCATGCGCATTGGCTGTCCATCGTGACATGTACGTCGTTCTCCCACGCAGGTAGCCCTCAAAGTATCCAGAGTACGGATTTTGAACCGTTATGGGCTTTGTCCATTTGGATGTGCCTGTGCGTACGTTTCACATAATATATGTATAGCGAACCATAAACTAAGTAGAGCGCAATGGCCAATTGAATTTTTTTCGAGAACGCATATTCTGCTTGGAAAGGTTCAAGTGTCCAATCGTCAGAATCGCCTACGAGTAAAATAATGTACATGCTGAATCATGCAACTATAAAATTATGGGCTACCGATACCCTAGACCATACAAAACGCGAAAGCATGCGAATTTAGCGCTCCTGAAGGTCATTCATCAGGCGAAGAATGTTGATGACTATGGGCAGATGTGTAAGTTTGATTAGTAGCGTGACCCCTGGTTGAACTCACAGAGGTTAACAAAACTATAGAATAGGGGAAGTCAGTCATCCGTTGTACACCCAATGAAGTGAGGCTTACTCGAGGTAAAGGCTGATAGAACCCAGAATGAACTCATCGGGGGACAGGCGTTTCGTGATGACAAACGTGTCGTAGACGATGTACCCACTAAATAGGAGGCAGGCTCCCAATGCGTAAATAATGTCCATCGTCTTTCCAAATGGGATAAACAAGTTGACAAGCCCAACCATCACTGCGGAAATGATGTGAGATGAAAGCCCAGGTGATTATCAGAATGCACGGCGTACTCAAGGCAATGAGGCCGCCAAACAACCAAGGGCCGAGTCCGGAGAAATCGTGCTACAGACGATCGTTGGATATAATAGTACTCATTAAAGGGGTGACACGAACCTTGGATTGAAGTGTGAAGAGTGTTAAACCCAAAAAGACTCCCAAGGTGATCATACTGCAAGAAGTTAATAAACCCATCGGACCGGACGCGGTTCAATACGTACAGAGCCTGCAACACGACAACGCTGTCAAAGAACGCGATGAGTGTCCCGAGAGTGAACGCTTCTATTACGGTGAATGTGGACAGCAGTACGAAGTTGAGAGGATGGCTGTGGCGTTTCCAGAAAAGAAGCCCGAGATTGATGAGGACAGCGAAAAAAGGGAGGTAGATGGACCACGTGCTGAACAGGAATCAGTGAAACAGAAAACACAGCCTGAAGTCGCCGCACATACTTTTGTTGAATCCACCCAATTGCCGAAGGAGACTGGGAAATGCCACCAGCGACTAAGCACGTAGCAAGCTATTCGACAGGGTTAGAAAGAGTTGCAGAGAGCGAATAGAGCGAGTTACAATCTGGCAAACTGTACAAGATGAATATGGAGCGATGTTGTAAGGACTTGTACTCACACAGGATGGTGTATACCTTGCGGATAAAGGCGGCCTGGACTTCATTGGAACTCTCAGAAACGGTAACACCGTACTTGAATCACATAGAAGTGAGTACATGGGGCGATGCTTCTGATGTTACCATACCTTGAAATCATCCGGAATGTCACCCTGTTCGGGCTGATCAAAGATTCCACCAGCTGGAGACCTGGCGCGACCAAGCAACGGTTCGGCAGCGTCCAATCCTGGGTCAATCAAAGGCTTTCTGGATGAACCAGTAGCCTGGTAAGCTGGTGGTGGAAGCGGATTTTGGCTTGAGCTCATTAGTAGGACTCGATAAGCGGTAGCGACGAGGACGTCAGCCAAACGAGTTGAGTAAGACTTTTTATACACATTGCTGAATCAGCACGAGTGGCTGTGCAAATACACTGCTTTGGTAGTACATTACTGAAATGACCTACATATGGCTGTTGGCTGGCTCTCCCTTGTCCGTTTGCTGCGTGGGTGTCGTACTGGATGCGGATTGGACAGAGTCACCCCCAGAGCCACCCTGGCTGTAGTCTGGTCCCCGTATGAACCGCTTGTCGAGCTCGCCCTCGCTGTCTGACCTTCTGACGACGTCTATCTCCGGTGATCCCTCCGTCTTGTATCTGTTCGTGCGTTCGCGATCTCGGTTGGCTGTCCGTTGATTACGATCCAGGTGATGGAATATGTGTCTCTCGTTGCTGAGATCGTTTACGCCTTGACGAACCGCGAGGTCTCGGCGAGGTAAGGCGTGGATCGTGCGTATCATCATGGTCGCAGCAAGAAGGGCTAGGGCACGCATGGCGGTGATAGTGGCAGAGGTAGGTGAAATAACGGACTCGAAGAATGTGTGGCAAGTAGCGATGCCGCAATGTTCCTTCATCTCGCTAATTTATATCTCATCTCTAGCGGCTGACAACTCTGAGGCTGACAGCTGCGACACAAACACGGTGAGTGATGGTACGATTTTTCCTGTGTTGTTGGTCCAGACATGTCTGACGTGTTGTCAGCTGGTTCATTGGAACTTGCGATTGGGCAACGGGAACCCCTGAATTTTATTCATTTGCCAAAGGAACGGCCAGAACGTTTTCGATGACGCCCTCGCCGTGTCTATATACAACATGCGACTGTGCACCCTCTCACTCACACTCGAGTCACCCATCACCCCTTTCCGACTCACAGGATCATCCCATCGATCCGGGCCACCTTGCCCAGACGGTCCTTTTGCACAGAGATTCATGCACAATGTGTACCCACGGACCCACCGACGCGCCCACCAACAGGATGGCCCATTCTTATACAGGAACGCCACCACTTGCCAACGCCACCATCACTACCAACCCACTCGATCTTCGGACCCGCACGCTCTACGTATGTGTACTTGCCACATCCAACAACCCCGCGAATCTTCACGTGCTGCAATACATACCGGCGGGATCACCGGGTGCATGTAATTGAACTCAAGCGTCATGGTTTGATGCCACTCCGTGCCTTGGGGTCGCACCCCATTTGAGGTCAAATTCGACATGGACCTTTCACCAGGAGTCTACCTGTGGCGTTTCATTCAACACTTCCGGTCAACATGGAGATCATCCTAGTGATCAGCACTTCAAACGAGCCGTGTTGGCGAATCAATATTGGGTCAAGGCATGTTCAAATGTCGTGGGTATCGTGTATACGTTATGGTTCCAACACCCTCCGCTTCACGAGGCTGTTGGTGGGCCGCCAAACGTGTCCGAACTGCTACACAGACAGCAATGCCTTGGCGGGTAACCCCAGCTCGCGGCATATTCTCTCCATATGTTCGCGTTCGCTCTCTGATGCGTTGTCACCAAACGCTGCGTCCATCTCTTCCAACGTCTAAACGAGTCCATGTTAGCAATGCTAATTACAAGCGCAAGCTGCGATTACGTACCCTTCCCTTTGTCTCTGGATAGAACAACCCTGTGAACGACTGTTAGTCACATGTATCATCGGCGTTCATCATCGCCAACTTACACGCCGTCAAGAAAGCCAGGATGGAGAACCCTGCAAAGAAGAAGTAGGTCCCTCCATTCGGAATCTGGGCCAGCATTTTGGGGGAGACCAAGCCAATGATGCTACGACGACGATCATTGATGGCATGTGTTGGTGGATCGGAAGACGTACAAGTTGGACATCCATGTAGTAGAAGTCGTGACGGATATACCAGTCGATCTGAGATGTAGAGGAAAGACTTCACTCGGTATAACTGTTTTCCGAAAAAAGTCAGTGTATATGATCGACGACAATTCGCAGAGAGCCATTGCGTACCCCAACCAATCGGAGCCCACGAGTACGAGAAATTCACGTCATAGATGAAAACAAAGGCTGGATGGCGAACAAAGCCTCCTTTAGTCAGTTTCTCAGCAAGAGACGAGATGCGACGTGCCGATGGCGGCGTGGCCCGCAGCAACGTGCCCTGGCCAGTCATTCCCGAATGCAGCGATTAGCGACCCGACGATTATGAGTGAAATACAACAGCCAGCCGCGCCACACATCAAGAGAGGTCGTCGACCGACACTATCCAACAGGATAATAGCCGGAAAAGTGGACAGAGTCTAAGACGACGTTGGTGACCAGCGTGCGTGTTCAGTTGAGAACCTGGCTCACGTTGACTATGCCATACACCCCAGTAGCTAGCAAAGAAGTCGTATTCGGATTCAAGCCCAACTGGCCAAAGACTGTAGACCTGAAATGGGTTGAAAAAAATGAACATAATCGTCGACTTACTGGTCGGAGCGTAATAGATGATAGCCTTGGAGCCCTATCAGATAAACACGAATCGCCAACAAGCCAGATCACGCACATTAATACCCTAGATCAACGATCCAAGTTCAGCAAGTCAAGACAGATCGATCAGACACGCACCATAAACTGTTGATAAAACATCGTCAAGCAGCCCATCGCCAGCCGCTTAAATTTCGGCCACGATGCCACCAACGCAATGTAATTGTTCATGAAGCGCCTGAATGGGCCTGCATCTGGATATGCAAGCTGGCTTGCCTCCCGGGAGTATTGCACCTCGGCCTTGATCTCCAAAAACTCGTACCGCACCGAGATATCATCAGACGGTTTCTGTCGCAGCAGTGACAACGTAGAGAGTGCCTCGTCTTCACGCCCTTGTTCCATGAGCCAACGTGGCGAATACGGCATGAACGCCATGCCGATACCCAGACACTTTTGGGGGGATGATGTCAATGAAGGCAACAGCGGCGAGTAAAGTGATGCTGACCAGAGCGGGGAACATCTGCATACCAATGGGGACCCTCCATGATGCCTGCGTTTGACCAGTACAGCCGCCCACTGGAACGTCTGTGTGTGGATCGAACGTGGGACTACCATTCAAAAGTGGACCCGTGTATGCAACTCCCGGTGCGCAACGCGTGCCACCAATATGCGACGTCCCGTACGCAATCCAATCTAGAGCGCCGTACATGAGAATCGAGACGAGGCTCACAGGACCGTAGAGACCCACAGCTAAACAATATCTAGGCGAAAAGAGGTCAGCTTTTCGTGCACACGATAAAAGACAGAGATCGTAATTACACCAATCGTAATGGAGAGCTGTTGCAAGGCGACCAACGATCCTCGAACGTTTGCACTTGAAATCTCGGCCAGGTACATGGGCACGACGTGCGTCAGAGCACCCACTGCCAGACCCGCGACCGCACGCCCTCCAAACAAGTAATCTAAAGAAAGTAAGTCGAGTGAGTCCTCCAAGCGGAGAGGGAGATCGGAGTGAATAAGTCTCACTTTGAGCGGTCGCACCTGTTTGGAGTGCACTGCCCAAAAGAAACAGCACTACGTTGTACATGATGCTCCGTTTCCGTCCAATCTGCCAGTCGTTATATCCCATGTCCGTTTTCAATAGAAAGACGCAAACCTTGTCGCAAATAGGACCATTGACAAGCGACCCGAACCAAGCAGCTAGGAAACATCCTGTCAGAGACCACGTTGCCGACGTACAAACCCGAGAGACCAACTGAGTAGTAGAGTCGAGACAAACCATCCCTCGAATACAAGTCAGTCAGGACGCGACGCGGATGGGTCGACCTACCTTGAGGTTCGAGTCCATGTATATCGCTGGAAACGCTGCGCCAAACGACTCGATCGCGAGCACGTTACTGACGACGCCCTACAGACTATCCCGTTAGTTTTGTGCCCAATCAGATTCTGTACACCCTTGTGTTTACCTGGTCATATCCAAAGAGCTAGAACGGCCACATCGTCAGCCCCGAGCGCGTAGATAAACAAGAACACCACTGACGAAACCACCCAGAGTGGCAACACCCGTTATGCACAACCTGCCAAACAGTTCACGGATGAGACCACGTCTCACGGATGAAATGGAGCTTACACCCGTGTGTTTGCAAAGAGTCCCCAAACGCCCACACGTCCACTTGTCTTTGCGAGGTCGACTTTGACAGGCTCGTGCTTCGAGTCTCGAACATCTTCACGGCTAATGTGCGTCTTGGAGCCCGTCTGTTCTGCAATCTCCTCAGAATCCATGATCGTTTCTTTGTCTTCCCAATCGTTTCTGCGCGTGAGGACGAGCTTGCGGTGACACGGCGGCCTGCAAACGGTTAGGCTAGCACGATTCAAGGTCTCGAGTGGCCAACCATCGTGTATTTATACATGGAACGGACCCATTTGGCTCTGGTCTGAACCATGTGCTATAGTAGTAAGTCGCCGCAGTTAGTGGGGGGAAGAAGACTTGCGAACATCGGAACCTCCAAATGTCGTACTACTCCACAGCGGAGGAAATATCATGCTGTGAGTGCGGAGCCAGAGGTTTCATGGCCAGCTATACCGACCGATCTGAACAAACTGTTGCTCAACTGTCAAAAACATCTCAAAACGACCAAGCTTTCGGGCCGGAATGCTGAACGAAGGCGATGATCTTGCTACCAAAGTCACACCCACTAGTACCAAGTGCGACACTGGCTCAACGGAGACAACCAACCGTCCCATTCAGCATAATTGAATTGAGTGGGGAGGACACATGCCACATGGAACATCACCAGTATCTTTACCTCGTCCGCCTAATAGCAGGGTCGAATAGTAATGATCAATGCTCTACGGAGTGAAAAGGAGGAGAGTATCGTACGGGATCGTGTCTACAGAATAGACTTCTCTGAATCGCGAGGCCATAGGATCGACAATGTTTCTGAGCGCAGAGAGGACCGCACTAGCGGTCATTTGCAAGCTCCATACACCGACCACTCTCACTCGTCGGTTCATGTTTGCTTGTGAAACGTGGTAGGCAAGGGCATCATAAACCTACGAAAGAGAAGTCAACGTTTTCTGCCACGAATTCCAATGAACGAAACTGAAGACCTTTTGAGAGAGTTCGTCCATCAGTCCAGCTAGGAATCTCATGATAAGTAATATCAACAGCACGAGATCGGGCATACTTACTCTCCCACATCTAAGGAAAGGTGTCAGTATGACAGATTAGTCCACACATGCAAGAAAACCTACAGTCCAAGCGCCATCAAAATCGCCCGTGTCTTTGACTACCCTGCAATGGATGGGGACAAGCGTATGATGTGCGCTGTAGATAAACGAGTCGGTAAACATCCCTGGATTCAAATATGCCCACCCACTTCATAAATGCCACAATGGGTCGGATCAAGGCATTGTTGACATATGATAGGTTTTGGGTAAAGAGCGGCACAGCAGCCTTCACGTCCCTAAATCGTAGGTCTACATCGATGATCACCTTTGGTTTGTCGGGATCCTCTTCAACATCAGTGGTTGGAGCGACCAAGGGTGGCTTGGCAAGCTCTCTCTGACCGGGAATGTGATCGAGATTGAGTGAGGCTGACGCAGTTGAGATGGCATCTGCCAATTCACCCAGGAGCGCATTGAACGGATCCTCATCCTCGGAATCACGAGGGAATTTGATATCGAGGACTGCGTCAACTTTGCCAGAGGTGATCCAAGAAAGCGGTCCGGTAGGGTCAGTAGTCGAGTGTTGCATGTGATCAATGTTGACGCCATCGATGCGGATCCTGGTCTACGAGGGCTCGAGATCATTGCTCATTTCGAGGTTGTGTATACTCACCAATCTCGACCACTTTCCATCCTGGATGTCCTGTTCGGTCGTTCGGCCAATGCTCTGAGGCTTGTGCAGACTAAACAGGCAGTTATCAAACTGCCCTACGACATTCTCTGCGCGTAGAAAATCGTAGAACAACCACTGTTTGCGTAGAGTATGGATCTCGGCCCTGAAAATAGAGGCAGTGTAGGGCCGAAAGTCGCCTGGTTGATATACTGTGACAAGCACGTCTTCTAGTTGGAGTGAATGTAATTCAAAGTCACCAGGACGAGCAACGCCCCGGAAGGCAGCTGGGTCCAAGGGATGTTCGGGATCCCAGAAAACAGACCGTCTATCTAAAGAAACCTTAATCAAGGGTATCAGTTATGCCTGGACGCGAACCACTCACCGAAAACACCGCGAACACCTTTGACGACAGCGTCCTCAATGAGACCCTTGCCATCTAACCAACGTTTTAAAGAAAGTGTGACGTCTATGGAATCAATGTTCAAATCAAACATGGAATGATTGATGTTGTCATCGGCATGACTTGTCGCGATCTCGTCTTCTTCATCTACGCAGTAACCATATGCTGGGTGGTTGCTCACGTCATATGCTACGGCTGCTTTGTGTCCAAAAGGATTCTTCTTCTTTTTGGTAGAATTAGCGGTATGTGGTCGACGCGACACATACACATTTTTAAATGAGATGCGAGAGTCTTTCCACTTGGGTACGATGGCTGATTCGAAGATGACCGTGACCCCAGTTTCACTAGTAAGATAATTGCTGATGGCTTTGGCAACGTATTCTAAAAGGAGACACTTTAACCTCCAAGACATCTCGCAAAAGAGTGTTTACCTTGTAGCCTTAAGCTATTCGCAGTCGCAAACACGACGGAAAAGAAAGTGGTCCTAAAGGGCGGCATTAATTTAGCATGGGAATGCATACCACGGTACTTACGTTCCGACCAAAATCCAGAGTGTTTGACTCATGAGAAACCAAGTAATGAACGCAGATATGTCGTCCGCATTGAATTTGCGAAACGATCGAATGGTGAACCACTTGAACCGTATCCGAAGCCGCTGCCAAAACCCATTCGCAACCTTGAGAAAGTCGTCTCTGGTAGGTCTGTGCAGATGAGAGAGGGAGAGAGCCAAGCGGCGATATAGGCGGGGGTAATCATCTGGATTGAATGGGGTTAAATGTGGGTGTGACTCTGTGGGTTTGTGATCGACATCGGGTGGTTTGTCCGGGGCAGTGTTGGGACGAGGAGTGGTCATTTTCTCTTTGACATCGGCATGGTTAAACCGAACTGTCAAGGCATTACTGACAGAGAAGACATTTGAGCGACGTATAGTCGTATTGACGCGAGTGGTCGACCTGAGTTGTGGTTGGGAGACGAGTTGGCGAACGAAAAAAAGTCGGATTGTACTGTAGCGGTCGATTGTTGGATGTAAAATGCCGCGCGTAGAATGTCGAACCAGTGCACTCTGGCGACTTTTGAGCATGTCTTTGCTAGAAAACCGCGCACAAGCAAATACTTTCTCAAGTAGTGCATTTGGTAATATATTCTCACGATAGCTTATGTAACATCAGTAAGAAACGGTGTTCCGCTCTTCGGGCCCAAGTAAGTACTTCGGACACGGTATGATATCCCTGTATACCATCTCCACACAGATGTCGAGACTCTGGTGGTGACGACAAAGCATCGATGACATCTATGGCACATCACTCTGATCTATTCCAGACGACGGAACTCTTCAAGAATTGGGAGAACTCTGCTAGACGGAAGGTAACCGACAGCAACGCCACGACAATCGGGCGCGCAATACCATTTTCCCTCTTGATTCTGCGCGATGTCACCAGAGAATGTGAAAGAAAGGGTGTAAGGATGTAGTGGAAAGAGCACGCGATGGCCTGGACGAGAGGATCAACTCGTCGGTGCCAATCAAGCCGCTGTGTACACCATACTATCCCATACCCATGAACCCACTCCAATTCGGCACCCTCTTTCCACTAATCTCTTGCACTACCTATACACCTTGCAGGTGGGTGCCAGTTCAGAGTAACATCTAAAGTGATTCTTTGAAGCGAAGTGCTACTGATTAGAGCAAGTCTATGGTATGTTATCACAAGTGTGGATACATTGTTTCGTGTGCGCGTGTAATCGTGAAGCAAAAAAACAGATGTGGTATGAACACGGGCACTGATGATGCAAAACAGATCGTTCGACAGAAAGAAGTGGTATGAATGACGTTGATATCAAGCCGATCCTCCTACCATGCCAGCCGTCCCCTTGGTATAAATATCATGAATGTGTTCAAGTTCCGTCTTAAGCGTCTTGTGTTCCAGGCTTAACTTGATCAACTCTTCCGGCTCCATCATGTCCACCTCGGCCTCGGAGTCCCCATTCAACATTGCCTCGATCTTGCGCTTCTGCGCAACGACCTTGCTAAACGTACCCAAATAAGTGGTATACTGAGATTGATACAATGCACGGAGGGCGACATGGTCCGACGCAGGTGGATACGCGCGTGGTGCACGACGATGAGCTGATGGCTTCTCGTTCGAGGGCTGGTCTGACGAGTTGGACCGGTCGGATATAGGAACTGGTGATGGGTTACGTTTGCGAGGTTGGGGAATCTCGCCTTCGTCCTCAGAAGATGTATAAATAGGCGATCGTCGTCGCTGTTTTACACTGCCACTCGTCTTGGAGGGTCGCTCGGATTTGTGTGTCAATCCGCTGGCGGATGTTGTCTCCCGTCGGTCTTGGGTAGCGACATGCGACTGTGGCGACGGGTCCTTTTTCATCTTGATTCGAGGGACTGGTGAAGGCTCGTGGGATGGTTTGTTGGCCAACTCGGCATCCCGAGCTCTGGAGGACGTGCCATCGTCGAGTTTGCGACGCTTGGATACCTTGGCCGACGTATCATCGTGAGACTCACCGGTGTCCTGCACCGCCGCCTTCCGTTTGAATACAGGAACAGAACCACTAGCTGCCTTCTCCTTCGAGATGCGCTCCTTCTCCTTCTGGCGTTTATCGGATTCTATTTCATCCCGCTCCCGCTCTTTTTCCTTTTGGCGTTTCTCCCGATCCACGGCCTCACGTTCCTTTTGTTTTGCCTTTTCGCGCTTCTCCATCTTCTCCGATTCGGCACGTTCCCTCTCACGTTCCTCCCGCAGCCTTTCCTTTTCTCTCGCGCGTTTCTCGCGTTCGCGTTCCTTCTGACGATCGTTTTCTCTGTCTCGCTCACGATCTGACTCGTCCTCCCTTTTCATTGGCTTTGGTGGCATGGTTGGTATCGTTTTCCTGGCATAGGATCCACCTGCTACAGGCGCTGCAGGGGGTGGTTTGGGGGGTAGAGAGGCGGGAAGGGAAGGGCGTGCGTCTACCGGCGTCCCTAATTTTTCTGTGGCAGCAACAGAGGGTTGAGGAGACCTTTTGGCTTGATATCCGGATCCTGGAAGGCGTCTCGATGCGACGGTTTTCACAACGGTGGTACTGTCCGAGGGGACCGCTGGTCTGTCCATCTCTGATCGTTTGGTGGCATTTGAACGAGAAGCCGAGGCTTTCGCGCTCTCGTCCTTCATTTGAATCTCACCTTTTGCGCGCGGTGGGTCTTGTTTGGATTTCAGCTTGGCATCCTTGGCTGTGATTGCTGTGCGCTTAGCCTCGACCTGAGCACTGGAAGAGGATCTGCCACTACTGCTCGTTGCCATGGGAGGGGGAGTAGGGACAGATATTGGGATGGCAGGTGCAGTGGGACGGTATCGGACATTGTCCCATGCGGGATCGGACTCGGGTATGCCAAGTGCCTTGAACGCCATGCGTGCCTTGCGTGCCATTGTTATACGCGTAGATTCGGAGAGTGTTGGCCATTCAAAAGGACGGACTTCGGTCCATGACTGGGGCTTGAGTGACCATGAACGGGGGGACTTGTCACCTTTTTTGGCTGAAGGCTGCTGTTCGGCAACCTATGGAATGATGAGTATAGCGAAGCTGTAGGATGATGTGGACTGACATCTTCGAGGAGGGCAAGGAGTTCTTCGCGTGCTGAGGCAGATATGTTGGCACCACCCACCATCCTGACGACATCGTCGGCCATACGTTCAGATATGGCAAGGAATTGGACGAGACGGCGACGGAGATCTGGATTTGCCTTGGACGACGATGGGAGGGGAGAGGGTTTGCGTGGAACGCGAAGTGCATCTGTCTTTTTTGCAACGGGGAGTGTCCTGCGCTTTTGGTTCTTTGTAGGCAGTGGTTGGTCGATGAGGATGGTCTGTCGTTCCATGTGCTGCTGCTTTGCGACCATGGTCTGCTGTCTGACCTTGTCCGTGACCTTGTCGCCGAGCTGGCGTTCGACCATGAACTTGCCAATGACGTTGGCATAGAGTTTGAGGGGTGCCATTGGCTTCGATGCGGATGCGACTCTGAGATAGAGCTCATGGGGCGAACTCTCCTTCTGTGGTCGCATCGGAAAGAAGGCATCGCCAACGTAGATACCCTGGAAGAGGGTTGGCAAGGAAGGAAGAGAGAGACAGTGCGGATAGGCTCACTGGATTGGTAAAGTCAAACGAGAGCTGGGGATGGTTTGGAAAGGCGTCGAGAGCGTCGAGTGTTTCTGCAGACATGCGAACAATCATCGCACGTTTTGGTTTGGACTGAACCGCGCTCGATACATGGAGAGAGAGGGTGCCATCGGGCAGAGGCATGGTGGAGGAGAGACAAGAGACAAGCCGACACAGCCTCACACACACACACACACAAATGGGATTTGGCTACACTAGACATTTCATCATCAAAAAAGATGGGGTTTTTCCAAAAATTGCTGAAAGCCGAAGCTGACAGACGAGTTCGGATGTGTAATTTGCAATCAGCAAAAGACTGTGCCTCGGTAAAGACCTCACTGGCGACAGTACATGCCCGAGCACAAGAGATGGCGAATCGAACCGATTGGCTCATCCTTTTATACCCGCGATAGAACGGGCACGGACCATCTGTGGCTGTGTATGTCCGAAATAGCATTGGTTTGGTTTCTCTTCCTGCGATCATGCTCGACCTCGACATCGAGCACAGGCTCTGTCCTGGCTGCAAACAATCCGCAGTGAACGAGGCAGGCGGTCTTGTCGTCGCATTCGGGTATGTCTCTTGCTCACCATCTTGCCTTGGCTCACACCGTCAAGCCAATCCTTTTTCCATGTCGACTGCTTCAAGTGTGCAAAGTGCAATAACAAGGTCACCGCAGACACAAACCTCCTCTTGCTCTCGGATGGCTCTCCCATATGTGCAGACTGCAGCTACAATTGTAACATCTGCAATCAGCCCATTCTCGACGAGGCGATCATGACCGGCGACGATTCATATCATGCCCACTGCTTCAAGTGCAAGGTCTGTCACAATCGCATCGACGAACTCGTCTTTGCAAAGACAAGCCACGGCATATACTGCATGAATTGTCACAACGACCGCATGGCAAAGATACGCCGCCATGCCCAGCGCAAGAGGGAAAAAGAAAAGGCCGCTTCTGCCAGCGCCCCCTCTTCCTCCCGTGATCGTGATTTCCTCTCCGACACCGTAAGTCCACCCGCTTCGTGCCTGTCCTCTGCCAAACACTCTCCAAAGCTATCACCCCCTTCCTCGTTGCGCTCACAAACGTCCGCCCCTGGCCTACGCGACGCGCCCTCTACCCAAAGCTTCCGTCCGTCCGTCCGCGACACTGCATCCACCGTCACCACGCCAACAGAAAGACAACCAGAGTCAACCACGTCTCAACTGTCGGATCAGTCTCAGTCTTTCGTCATGACGATCGCTCCCCCTGACACTTTCTCGGAACCATCTAGCTCTCTACCCATCCCAGACACGCCCTCGGCCCCTTTGCAATCAGCCCCCGCCAACCTATCCACCGGTCCCCATCTCAATCCACCTCCTCTCCAACGTCGCAAAAGCTACGACGATGGTGTCCCTACATTGCCAAAGAATCCAGACAAGAAAGACGCTGTCCACAAACAACCTTCCACTGCTCTCATTGTCCCTTCCCAGACCTCCCGCGCAGACAAGCGCCGCTCAATCAATCCTGGCCTCACTCTCCAACCCAAGACGACCCCCGACTCTGCACCTGCAGACATGATCCGTTCACAAGTACTCCCCACTCGTTCCGATCTCCCTCTTGGCCCTTCTCCCTCGATGCCACTCTTTGACGACCCCGGTTCTCGACGGAGCTCAAACGCGAGCCTTTTACGCGACAATGCGTCCGAGACTACCATCTACCACTCGCCATCCTCCTCTCCCGCATTGCTCGACAGTCACCCAACATCAGAACCAACACGCGCGCGATCTGCATCCCACGATCCGCAGTCGGTCTCAATATCACGCCCCTCTACCCCATTGCGTTCTGCCCCTCGACCGGTCATTTCCCTCGAACGACCCCCCCAACGTCTGGATAGTCTCTGCCGCGTCAATGGTTCTAACGGTACCAATGCTCATAGCACGAATGGTCGTGTAGGCACTTCAAAACTCACTCGCCTAGAGGTCTCACACTCTGAGAGGTCGTCTATACTGGACCTGAATGGTGAACGAGGTATCAGTCCCACCTCTCCCTCCCACCGCGCAGACGTACCCCATGGGGTGGAGAGTGGCACAGATACAGAGGCAGAGAGCTCCAATGGGAGGAAATCAGACGATGACAACGCCCCAATGGAATCACCCCCTCTACCTCCTCCAAAGCTACGCCCAGGACCCCTCCACCTCAACCTTGAGGCCGACGTTGCGCCCACCTCTCAACAAGATGGCTCCAATGAATCATCACCAGTCGAGGGCACCTCCATCGCGACATTCATTGCCCCTGCTTTACCACCCATACGATTCTCCATGTCTGGCTCTGATTTCTCTGACTTCCTCAAATCAGTTGGCGGTATACCATCCCTCAAGTCGTTGGATGAGATTGCACAACAAGATGAAGGACCAGACAAGTCTCCAACATCTATAATCACGCTCGTCCCTCAAGACAATGCCAGAAAACTGTCCGTCGATGTCCCTCCATTCTCCCGTACCACCTCGACCACGAGTTCTAGTTCTGCAGCGCCTTCAACCCCGGCCAATGACAGGGAAATCACGGATACGGTGTCAAACATGACCCATCAGTTCCCCTCTAGGGACCGCTCCGCTTCTGACTCACAGGCACCTTCAAATAACAGCACGTCCTGCCGCGAAAGACTCAGCTCGAATGCTTCTCTTAATATTCTCCCTTCGATGACTCAGATTACCATCACCTCTCCCAACGGAATCTCGGCGCAATCGCCGATGACAAACGAATCGCATGACCTTATTGTTCAGCGCCTACAAGAGGCTCTTGCGGATGCCAACGCGCGAGGATCACAGCAACTCCGGTTCGAAAAAGAGTTTGTCGAAGCCATCTTGATATCCTTGGAACAGAAGCATAAGGAGTATACGGATCTCAAAGACAAGCATGACAGAATAAAGGTAAACGACCGATCTTCGCGGTGGGATTGATGGTTTGACGTTTTCCGATAGCGGGCGAGCGAGCAATATATGGACGGCCTTACTGTAGCCCAAAAGGAATATGACCGTGAGCTCGTGGCGCGCCGTAATGCAGAGGCTGAGATTATTCGTTTACGGGTGTTACTTTCCGGCCAAAAAGCTAAGCTGACTGCCTTGACGGGTGAGACCAGCCGCCGGGAGGCACGGCGACAGCTCTCGGAGGAGCTTAGTAAAAACCTGGGCCAGCTGGAAAAAGATCTCTCCAAGCTAAAGGCGGAGCGAGATGTTACGTTGGCAGAGGTCGAAGAGCTGTGCTCGTCAAAGAGGTATGCACCGCATCTCACCCACCATCACACAGCATGCTCATCGGAACTCAGTGCTCCTAGTAATGTATCTGCAGGGCAAGTATCAGCTGCACAGCTAAGTCGCTCGTTGACGATGCGACTTGAGAACGTTAAGAAGCAGTACCAACACGAACTTGTCCCACTTACGCAGCAGCGCGAAACCCTTATCAGAGAGATCGCGGAACTCAAGACAGCACGCGAACAGTTTTTGGAGGAGACAACGGTCCTTAACGCTAGGAACGAGGAACTCGCCCAGCTCAGCGCTCAATACACCCGGCGCGTCGAGGCTGCCAAGGTCGATACACCGCCAGCGGCGGAGGTGCCTGTTGTGAAGCCAACACCTACTTTACACGGGAAGAAGAGCACATCCTTTGATCGCCCTCGACTCCCACCAGATCATCCCACCCCAGTACATCCATCACTCAGTGCAAGCTCAAACTTTAGCTCGTCAACACTTGTTGACGATCGTGATATCAAGATGATCAGAGTACCAAGACCCGAACCTATCGACACCGTGTCCACCCTCAAGCATGGCATCTTCAAATGGCCAGGCTATCGGCTTAGGGATCACACGCTCAAAAGCAAGGGCAACTTTGAACACAACTTCCAACCGGCGAATGCCCTTCGATTCTCCCGTTGTGATCACTGTGGAGATAAATTATGGGGTGGATCCCACTTTCGTTGTACGAGTGAGTATTTGCGTATCCCCATTCATACATGTGTTGACCACCGCTTAGCCTGTCATGTCAATGTCCATTCACGATGTGTGAATCAAGTCCATCTGCCATGTTCTCAGCATCCTTCACGTCCGCGGGAGGACCTGATGGGGATCGTGCAACAACGTATGTCTGCGGCATCATGTTGGTGATCATGACTGATACTTTGGTAGCACCCTCGTTATTTGGTCGCGATCTTGTTGAGCAAGTCAAATATGACTTGAGATGGGGCGACCGCAAGGTCCCTGTCATTGTAGAAAAGTGTATAGATGCAGTCGATGTGCTGGGTTTGTCCGTAACCCCCGTACTATCGCCGCTTGCTGACGTGTTTATAGCACTCGACTTTGAAGGAATTTACCGCAAAACAGGAGGGTCTGGTCAAACCAAGATAATCACACAACTCTTTGAACAGGGAGATTATGCAGCCTTTGACCTAACGGACACGGATCGGTTCAATGACATTTGCTCTGTGACATCTGTGCTCAAGATGTACCTTCGCTCGCTTCCAGTACCCCTACTGACGCATGATCTCCACGAGGAGTTTATCGCGGCAGCTGGTTTGAAAGATCCTGCACTCAAGATGAAGCACCTTCAAGAGCTCGTCAATCGTCTTCCCTCTGAACATTATCACACACTACGACTTCTGGTACTCCACCTTCATCGGTAAGCACTTGCATCATATCCGATTTCGGGCCCCGACTGATCGCGATCGGGCAGTGTGCGGGAGCATAGTGACTCGAATTTAATGAACGCACGCAATCTGGGCGTTGTCTTTGGACGTAAGCATCGATTTATCCGATCACAGGATACCCCGTGCTGATATCATACGATCCGTCGACTTAGCAACCCTGATGTGGTCGCGAGATTCTGACCCTGGTGCAGAATTCAGCGACATGGCCGGGAAAGCGCTGATGGTTGAGTGGCTCGTGGAAAACGCCCCCACCCTCTTTCAATCGTGATGACCCCCACTGTTTTGGTCCCGATCTCAAAAGCGACGCCGCCTGTCGTGTGTTGTTTTTTTAAATATTGTATATCCTATTCGATCATTGTTGTATGATGCCATTTTACCCCGTTTTTTAAAGACTAAATTATCACCTCCTAGTTTTCTCTCTCATCGTTTGGGCAGGGGCGATGCGACCGCTTTCGTGTCAACGTTTCCACCCCCCCTTTCGCACGTCCTGTCTGTCGTTTTGTTTCGAGGGTTGCTCATGTGTTTATACCTTTTTCGCTTTGTCGAACATTGGCATGTCGGCCATGCGACGCATCTACTCGCATTCGCTTTCCCGTTCACTCCTAGTCTTTAATAATGTCTTTTTTTTTATTTTGGATACCCCCCACGGACGCTTTATACATGTAGAGGTACAGGAATCCGGAAACACATCCCTAATCGTACCTTTTTTTTATTAATATTCCAGAGAAAGGAGGGGTTGGGACACCAAATGAAAAAAAGGAATGGACGAAAACGAACGAAAACACAAGCGCCAAGTCAGAGAGCAACCAGAGGCAGAACGACAAGGTATGGGGGTCAAAACAGTTCACGGGAGCGCCGGGCTCGCGGGACGGTCTTGTCCGGTTTGAGCGTGCAAAAGAGAAAATGGCGGCGCGGTCCAGAGGAAGCGGCGACGGCGGCGACGCGTGCGCCAAGGGGTGCGACCGCAGCATCGCTCCGGATACCGAGCGAGAACATTCTGTCAAACACTATCGCGAATGTGAGCAGCATGGCAAGGACAGAATGAGACGCACGCGTTGCGGTAAATGCCTTGGCGGTCGTTTGACATGCTAAATGCGTGAGCGACAGCGGTGGACTGACACCCTCTAAATTCCGGAGGTATCGGTAGACCATCGAAGGCTGACAGGGACCTGTCATCGTGGCGCACGTCTTGTCAGTACGGGACGAACAGGGTGGCGAATAGACGGACCGAATCGAAATACGGCATTGTAAGCCTGCCGCCATTTCTCTTCAAGTAGCCGGGCGCAGTTGGCCGGGTCTGGACACGTTGGGCACTGTCAAAAAGTGTCATAGGTAAAGCAGGGTTGACGACGGACGCGGACGCACGCATTGGTACTCCTTGGCGAGCGGCGTCAGACCGAGTTTTAGGACGCGTTCGAGGAACCAGTTGCGTCTGCAACATGCGGGTTGGTCATACATCTACACGACTCGTCTTTGCGCACCGTTTTTCGAGTTTCAAGTGGGTGTCTTGGCTGAGCGTGCTTAGCTCCTCTTCGGACCACCCACCAGGATTGTCGAGCACGAAGCGACTCGACTCGCGATAAAGCTCCTCTTCCTCAAAGAGCTCGGCGATGCGCATGGCTTTTATGGGTTTGCCGGCCGCATGGGTGAGGAGAAAGGTGAGACATTCCTGCTGCAGAGTGGAGACACAGAGTTTGTGTGAGATGTTCATAAGACCCTCGACGTTATTCCAAGAGATGTTGCAGTGAAGACTGGGGTACGCTCAGATCAACGACATACCGGGTCAATGTACAGACACACGTACTGCGGGTACACGAATTTGAGAAAATCATGAAAGATACAGGCCTTTTCTTCTTTGAGAACAATCACGGCATCTTGTTCGCCCGTTCGCCGACGTCTCTTCACGGTAGCGAGCGTGTTTTGGGATCCTGCACGGTCTACCTTGTGTTTACCCTTGGACTCGGTCTTGACGTCTCCACACCCTTGAAGCTTGGCCAGACTTGCTCCATGGGCGTGTGCTTTACGCTTGCTTGTCTGCTTTTCAGATTTAACGCGTTCTGATTCGCTCTCGCTTGTCTCGCTCTCACTCGTTTGAGGATTCTCGACCTCCACAGGAGACGAGTAGTCGGAGGCGGCAGAGTCACTACTGCCATCGTGGGTATCGTCATCAGGGGTAAATGACATGGCGGCCTCAGGACTGGGCTTGTTTCCTGGGACAGTGGGTGGTTGAGAAATGGTGATGACAGAGGACATGGATGGAGGACGCCCTGTCTCAAGCCAGCTCCCACTCAGGGCAGCCTCGAAGAACGGAGAGGCGAAAAACAGGACCTCTTTGTGCGCCCTGTACGATGCACGTGAAACTGACGGATTAGCAAAGTGAAAGGGACCCACCAGAATGTGGTGCTCTCGACGACAATTTTGACAGTGCCAGGGAATCTTCCGTTACGTCGGGTAAAAGTATCATCGATCTCTATCGCTTGGTCTGGTTCGTACAGATTCAGTTCGGTGACGAGTTCGTCGTTGTCACATTCTTCGAGAAGCCAAGGGGGTGAGCCAGAGGAACGGAATATGCCTGCAGCAGCTGCGTGGGTTTCAGTGGGTGAGCTGAGGGACGCGGAAGGGGGGTTGTTGTGTCCGCGTGAGTTGCGAGCGATGAGGATGTGGGAAGGGTTCGTGCTCATCGTACCAACCCAATTCAGAGGTGGATGTTGGGGACAACCGGAATTCACACCGGTGTCTTTGGCGGTGTCTGTAGACATTTTCCTTCGACCCAGTACTGTACAAGACCTATTAGCTTCTGACTTCGGAACCGGTCCAGGATTCCTGGTCAGCGCTCAAGCCTGTGCAGGAAGTCAAGAAACGAACCAAACGTGATCGATCAACGCCGTTCAGAACTTGGTGAACAGAGGTCTCCCCTCACTAGTTGCAGGACAGGCCATCTTCGCACGTACTCCTTCTGCCATCTTACGAACGATCCATCATAATCCTGAGACTGATACTTATCCCCGCATCACCTCCCGCTCATACGGCATGCCCCTGGACGAATAGCGCTTTGACGACTATTCTCCGCACGCATTCCTGCCCTACTGCATAGCTACAATATCTGTTGCCTTGGCACCCTAAAGGTACGAGGCCCTGTAGTGTAGCGGTTATCACTTGGGATTCTGATGACATCTTCCCAAAACCCAGGTTCGATTCCTGGCATGGCCTTGTTTTTATTCCATTCAAAGTTGCCACTGCCGCTGCTCTTCCTTACCCCACCACTCTCAGTTGCGACTAAAACTAAAGACCCTGCAGCTTTTACTCAAACCTTCTGCAATTCGAACGATCAAGGTTATTGAATTATTCGAATGCCAGATCTAGAAGAAACAGTCTTCAAGCAACAGGCTGTATTACCACGGTTTCTGCTACGCTAAGCCTACCTATAATCCCAGGGACACATATCCAGGAAGGATCCTTCGTTTATCCTCCTGGCCGGACCGAAATCGAGTAAAGACTCGTCCCACCTTTGGAGTGCAATGGTACGCGACGTCTCTCAAACAAGGGTCATATGCTGGACTTATCAAGTTCGACCGACGACCGAACGGCCTCGCGCAAAGGAACGCAAAGATCCAGGTACTAATACAGAGGAGCAGATGGTGCGATGGTGCGTTTCTATTGTGTCACGATCCTGATTCAGTCTATACACAGATCACTATTATGACTCGATATTCAATTCGAAGGACGATGCATCTCATCAAATTTCAATATCGAAAACGTCTTCTTTCGCGAAAGGAAACGTGGTCCCATCCTACCAATTGCACTACGAACTGTAGCTTTCGAAGAAAAAAAATGCTGATGTGCATTCCATCACGCTCGATGGGATCACCATACCCCGTCTCCCCATTGCCGAGCAAGTTCCCCGAACTTTGTGATTGCCCTTACCCCAAGGGGAAAACAAAGTTTTTAAAGTAGTATGCATCGGGGAACATCTACTCGCCCGGATGTCGTACCAGTCACGTCATCACACGGCTCCAAAGCCAAGTGATCTAACCAAAGTGGGTGTATCAGCGCGTCGTCCAATTGCTATATTCTCTTTCGGCTCGCTCGTGCAGCCCGACTCTCTCGTGAAGACATGATAAACGTCCACGTAAGACAAGATCGTATCTCCGAGCTTTGGGGTTGACACCGATTGCAAAAATGCCGAGGGAACAGGATAGGAACATTACTCTTTGTTGTGGTGAGTGTCGGACTCGCGCTTCCAGGTGATCGCTTTCGTGTTTATCTTTTCCATCTGTCTAGCCTGCGGTTGGATGAACCACATCTCTTACTTTGTCGACTGTCGTCGGATACGTTCATTCCATTATGGTCACCGTCAACTCCTGAGTTGTGCGTCATGAGCAAACAATTTCACTTGATTTTCCGACCTCCAGTCTATCCACGGATAAGCCACGACTCGTCCTGTTTGTATTTTTGGCTTACGCCATTGCTCCTTGATGTATCCGCAGATCAGGTTCTGCAATTGATGCACACCCCTCGCTCTGAAGCGCCTAACGGGTGATCTCCGATATGTCAGGCAGTGTTATGACCAGTGTACTTGCTCGCAGCAACACATTTTCAGGTCCAAGTCGTTGTGGATATGAAGACTCGTTAGCAGGGTCGCTGTGGTCGTCAAGAACAAACTGCAAGAGTTTAATCAACGCTCCTGTGATTTTCCTTTCTACGTCGATGGCACACCTCCATGGTGTCGGTTTGATGCTCATGAAAGTCTTGAACCGGTAGCCTTGGGATCTTCAGGTTGACTGCATCTCTGATGAACACTACACTTATAATTCTGCTTAACAGTGGAAGCGGAGATGGGAAGTCTGTGCTCTCAGCAGTCGGAATATACCAGGAATGTGAAGACAGGTGATGCAGACGATATGCTGGAAGGACGTTGACAGAGCATGCACTTTGTGGAGGGTGGCGTAAGGGGGAACCTGATTAAATCAAGATATAGGAATCACAACACGATGTAGGTCCTATTTACAAGATCACAAAAAAATTATAGACGTACGTCCATCCAGAGGATATCGATACATATCAATCCTGCAACTTTGGGTCGCTATGAATGAGATCATCCACGCAGAATGAATGCACCAACCTCTTACACGGGCTACTATTTGTCCAGCTTCCAGTTGTTCTCTTTCACCAGTTTCTCGCGTTCGAGGAGGTATTTCCCTTGTAAAGAACATGCGTCAGCTGTAAGACTGGTATACTCACCACTCACTTACCTTCCTTGTACTTTTGGCTTTGGTCTGAAGCCTTGTGGTAGTACCAGCCGATGCGGTCGTTGCAACCAAGACAAAACAAATCGGCGACTGTGTGAACGCCAGTCCTGGGTACGTCGATGATAAGTTCTAGAACATGTGCGGAATGAGCGCGGGTTACATGAGTGGACGGTCCTCTTTTCTCCCAAGCTTCACATTGACAGCGGAATTCATGAGGCTAGAAAGAGTCAGACAAAACCCATGCGTTATCATCGCAGACGACATACAAGCCTCGTCCATCCCTTCCTGTAAAGGATTTGCTGATCAACTCATCTTGGAGTGCCTGTCGATGAACATGTGGTCATGTCGCATGACTAGGGGCCAATGACAGTGGTTACGAGTACTGCAGAACATTTAACACAGATATACCGGGGGTGGTCAAGGAATGTCGCGATGGGTTGATTCTTTGCCTTGTCCGTTGGCTCTGTCATAGGAGACTGTCCAGAGTCGTGAGCAAGACGTGCTGGGCGGTGTGATGCAGCAGATTGGGCGAGGGCAAACGAAACCACAAAGCCAAAGGAAGTCATTCTAAATCGTAGTAGTGGTAGTAGAAACTTACCCTTCAAAGTGACTGGACAATGTCAAGTCCGAGTCTTCCCAATTTGGTCATTCTAATTAGCACTTCAACCGATGCAACGACGCGACGTGGAACTGCCGCAAGAATTGGTTCTGGCAATTCAACGCGTCCTCCAACTAAGTCCAGAGAAAAATGAAGATCCTCTTGACGAACTCTCAAACAATTTCAATCCGGTGACTGTCTTGAACCAACTCTTTCCAGATGGTCTGTACATTCTGAATCTCGTGTCTCCGTCACCTGAGCCATCACAGAAGCATCGTTGGCTCACATGGACGCTGTCCAGGCCAAACTTGCGCAGGATGAATGCGAGCTTCAGGCTGAAATCGACGCGCTTCAGGAAGCACTCAAGCGTGACCAGGACCCTGGCAGGATGCAGCGCATCCAAGAAATGATCTCTGTACGACGCTTTCTTCTGCCTCTTACAAGTTGGTTGCTCACATCTTTCTTACAGGACCTCCTCGGACAAATGTCACGTATACGCGAGAAAGCGGCAGAATCAGAGGCCGTAGTGCGAAACATCACAAAGGATATACAGGCTCTAGATCTCGCGAAGAAGAATCTTATTCTGAGCATGACAATACTGAAAAGGTTACAGATGCTAGGTGAACAGTCTACGGTCCGAGCTTGACGACATATTACCCACCTCTCCTTGTTTGCAGTCAGTGCTCTCACGCAATTGGAGGATCAGGTGAAGGAGAAAAAGTATGCAGAGGTTGCACACTCGCTGGCCGTCGGTGAACCTTGAATTCCCACTGCCAATGCTGCTGACGTTGTCTCCCTAGGCCGTGAAACAACTATCCTCTTCATTCAAATCATATACCTCTGTCCATCGCATTATGCAAGTGTGGAAGCGAATCCAACAAGTTCAAGGCGAAATACGGAGTCAACTGGATGTCGAATTTGATTCATTGTGTGTGCATGTCACTAACTAGTGACAATGTGATCTCTAAACAGCTTGTGCTATAGCTTCCTTCATGATCATTCAAAGCCATTCAAGACCACCCAGATCACGGATGCATGCACTGTTGTTGACGTGCTCGGTCTTGACGTGCGCATCCAGCTTATTGAACGGTATGTAGCACTCGAGCTCAAGGAGTACCGTCGCATCTTCCGGGCAAGCGATGAGGCTGGTCATCTTGATAATATAGCGAGAAGATTTGCCTGGTTCAGGCGCTTGCTAACCTCCCACGAAACGGAAATCGGTAGGGCATTTCCTGCGGAGTGGAAGGTCGGTCGGTGGCTCTTTTCCAAGTTTGTGTCAATAACGAGGTAAGGGTAGTTCAATAAGCTCATTCTTTTGACTGCAACGCCCTCCTGTTCTCCAGGGACGATCTCTCAGCCTTGTTGTCCAAAGCAGGCCAATCTCTCACTGTCAAGGTACTCCTCGAAACGCTTCAACAAACGACAGAGTTCGAGTCGTCGATGGCGAAGAAATGGGCTACTCCCGTCGGTGTTTTGTCTGCAGACTATGATGGCCCTTGCTGAGACAATCACAAAGGTGGATGAGATTCTAAAAACTGCGTCAGCTCCTACAATACAGATCCAGTCCTTGTCATCAGCATTCGAACCTCACCTTGGTGTGTTCGTTGATGCTCGAGACAAGTAAATTAATTTCTATTCAGCCTCGACTCTCTACCATTGTACTCACCATTTGCTAGAGCGCTTGCTGACATGTTGGCTCCCCATCGTGGTCCCAAGGCTCGCAACTCAGTGGATACGTCTTCAAAGCCTCCCACTACTGCATCAACTCCTCGGGCTTCTATATCCACGGCTGACGAGCTCGAGAATGTGCCGATCGTACTTCCTTCGTCAACGAAACTCTTTTATTTCTACGCCCAGAGTTTGGATCAATGCGCCAAATTGTCAACTGGTCAAGCCCTCTTTGATCTGTGTGGGGTGCAGAAGAAATGGTTGAAAATATATGCTGGTTTGTTCGTCTGATTGATTGCAGTACGGGCCTGACTTCTTGGCTAGAGGATGTATTGTCCCAAAAGTTAAAGCGGTAGGGAGGACTTGCAAAGACTCGGGTAGACGTTTTGGTTCAACGATAAAATCAGACCTCAAATCCAATCACGGAAATCCACAGACTCCAGATTTGACAAGGTTGAGCTTCAGCAAGCGTCTCTACTAATCAACACCGCAGACTATTGTCAAGCTACTGCGGCAGAGGCATGTCTTTGTCTACCCCGAAGCTAACCAAAAGCTGATCCATGGTAGTTGGAGGAAAAGATCAAGGAGAAATTGGATGAGAAGTTTAAATCCAAAATCAAATTACAAGCCGAAAGGGATCTTTTCATGAGGTTTGCCGCATCAGAATAATCCTTCAGTCTCGTTGATCAATCCGTCGCCAGTGTCATATCTACTGCGATCAACGTACAGCTTCGCGAGCTTGAGTCAGCATGTGACGGTGCATTCAATACAATGTCACGAGTCAACTGGGCCGCGATGAATCATGTCACCGGCCACTCGTTGTTCATGGTTGATATTACCCAGGTAACTGAACAAGTGACTGAATTCATCAAGCCTTTAGTGGAACAAAAGAAATATTTGAGAAACTTTCTTGATAAAGCTTCAAGGTGAGTTCAACCATGAGTCTCATCAAGTTGGTAGTAACGCCACCGTAGCCTTCTCTTAACACGCTTCACAAATGCTCTAGTGAAGAGCCGACCACTCGGAGAGATTGGGGCTGAACAGGTTTGCGTTGTCACTGGATCACGGTACGGTGACCTAACGGGGAAACCTCACAGCTACTCATCGACCTTGGTGTTTTCAAATCATGTCTCCTAAAGTTACCAGGGGAATCGCTTTCCTCGACCAGGTGCGCAGCATATAAAAACACCATGCCGGAGAAGCTAATTGATCACCATTTAGTTACAACCGCAGTTTAACGAAAATTACTACCCGCTTAGAGGCGCTGCTCAAGGTCATCATTACCCCTGTCGTAAGTACTACCACCCGCCATAAAGCCAATCGGATTTCGGACCGACCGATCTAGGACCCACCCGAAGGTTTCATACTCAATTACACGCTCGTCATTGGCGATGCGTCCTTTTCCAATTTCCAAAAGGTGAGGCCCACATTGTTGACGAGGAACCGCTGTCACCGTTTTTTACTCATCGTCAGATCCTTGACCTGAAAGGTACACCCAAAACGGAACAGAACAGCCTCCTTGACACATTTCTGACAGTCACGAGTACCAAGACGGACCTGGAGAGCACGTCGTTCCTGACGTCTTTGGATATGGATCCTCCGGTTAGCTTGGCGGTCGGTAGCCCAGCTACTAGCCGCATCGCCCTGCCATTGTCGTCGGCTTCTGCTGCGGAGAGCGTCTTTGGCGCGTTGACGTCTCCGCCACTGAGTGGGCCACCGACTGGGTCAAGCCATGATGGGAGCATCAAGGGAAACGAACTTGGACAAAAGCGCGAGGTATTTTCCGATATTCGGAGATTCGTGACTTTTGGGTTACGGCGGGACACGCAACCATCATGAGGTCTATGTATAGAGCCAGATACGTGATAAGACTATCGCGTGACGGGTCATTCTCGCCACCATCAGTCTTTTGCATGTTTGGTTAGATTGGAGGGTTCAAAATGCAAGGGTGATACAAATGCTGAGCAGTGCGATGGAACGGACGGGTGACGTAGACAACTAATGCTAAGCGTCACCCAACCGGATAACAGTGGATAAAGCAAGAATAACAAGTGCTACGGGGTATCTCACCAAAAAATAAAGGTCAAGTGAGAGTTCAAGGAGTGGTAAAGTAAGAGGTATGCAAGAAATAGGTTTATGTGCCAGTTCGTGAGCCTCTGAAACTGCTGCGCCCGCCCTGCATAGGTAATTGTGGGGCTGCTGAAACGCGAACGGATCCTGCTGTCGACGGTCGCGGCCTTGGTCCCAAGAGTGAAGTAACGCGGGACACGGAAGCGGTATCTGAGGATGAGGTTCCTGGTCGTCTACCAACCGAAGGAGGGATGGGCGAATTATCCGATGCTTGCGTATGGGAAGGAGGTGCTGGCGGTAAGACAGGCGAGATGGGGCTGAGCGGAGACACCGGTAACCCAAGCACACGTCGCACGATGTAGTGTGGCGGAGAGAACGTAGGCGTATTTGCTTGAGAGCCCTCCAGGTGAGGTAATGGGGGGTGTGGGGGAAGGATTGAAGAGCCACTGGCTCGACGGGAGTCAGGACTGGCATAGTCAGAAAAACTATGCCTAAAGTGGATATCAGAGACGGAAAACGGAACGCTCTCTGTGGGTGAATTGGCGAGAGTAAGCGCTAGTTCACGTGGTGCAACCTTGGGAATCTGCAAGTACTGAGCCGTTTGAGAGGGCGTGTGTGGCGGAGATGGTGTGACGTGGCGTTCAGGCACATGGCTGGCGGGTTGGACTATGTGCGGCGACGGGGGAATCGTTATGGGGAACGGAAAGTGTGACGATAATTGAGTTTGTGTTGTCGGGTCAGATGGAGCGGCGTGAGTGCCATTATCCGAAGGGGAACCACCAGACGCGGTGGAAGGCGCATCTGGTTTCGGGGCTGGCACGTCGTCCCGCAAACGCTCTATTCTTACCATCCTGATAGAGGTGTTCCCACTCTGACCGGAAGCCTCCCTAGCGCCATGACCAAGTTCTGCAGGCGTAGAACTCAGAGTGGTAGTCTTCGAATGCCGTCGTAAGGAGACACGCGAAGAGGCGAAATCTAGAAAGGAATACGTTGCAGAACCAGGCTCGCTGTCGCTGGGTGGTTTGGACTCGTGCATAACCACAGGGACAGACTCGGGCCCCGAAGAACTTGATGATTCCGGTTTGTCTACAGGACCACTTTTCCTGCCATCGTCCCGATGAGCTTTCCGATAAAGCCTAGATCGCACTCTTGACCATGTGCTATTGCCACTCCCGCTGCTCGCCTTAGATTCGCGACCACCCTTGTGGGACCCAAAGATGGCGGATACATCAATCCGGAATGGGCTTGTGTCTCGCACTTGAAGAAAATCAGGTTGTCTGTTTTCATCTGATTGCTTCAGAGCGTCGGTGAGGAGTTTCGATACGATTGCTCCGTCAATGGTTGGGAGGGCCTCAGAGGTCCTTGGGGACAGCGACAGAGTGGCAGCAAGAGCTTCGCCTTGACGTGAAGTAAGTGTCTTGACATCGGCATCATCATCGGCCGCTCCCATCGGCTCGAAAAAGGGGGGAGGTCGTGCGACAGGATTGGACCATCCAGGAGCAAGCTTCTCTGATTCCGGGGCACCACTTAGGGCTAGTAGGTCTTCTGTAAGCGTAAACATAGAAAACCGTTTTTCGTCACGGTCATACTGGGATGTCATTGGGTGCGACTCCGCTTGTGCAATGATCCCATTGCGAGATTTTACACTGGAAGAGCTTCCCATCTTATTCTTGAAGGAAACGAATAGTGGTCCGCGACGTAAACCAAGACCAAAACCATAGCCCTTGCTGGTGCTAAGACTCGTAGATTCGACTTCTTCGCCAGAAAGGTGGCTTACGCCGGTGACCCGTTCGATGTCGGTAACGCCCTTCACGTCGGATAATTTTCTTTGCTCTTTGAAGGTGTAACGATTGAAGATGGAAATCTTTCGCCGAACACAGCAAACATAGCAGAGTATGCCCAAAATGATCAAGAACAGAACGATGGCTAGCACGATCGCTGCAATAGTTCCACCAGGCAGAGAATTACTGCCAGAGGTGCTGTTGGTGTTGGTGGGACTCCTTCAAAGCACACGAATCAGTCCTGACCTTTCTCCTCAAAGCTAATGAAGCGTACGTTGTGCTGTTTCCGAAGGAAGTGATGTTCATGCCGCCTGCTCGCAATGCAAGGGTGCGGTTTTCTTGGTTAATTACCGCAATGTGATGTAACGTGTCCTGAGAAAGATCCGTCGCATAAAACAGCAGACTATTCGAGTCGTTATATGAGGAGAGAGCAGATAAATTGGTGGTGGTATTGTCGAGGGTCACAGCGAAATTTCCGGCATAAGAGGAGGTGAGCCCATAGATTGTGATTGCTGAGCCTATAATGACCGGAGGTCATTCACAACCGGATGACACAGGGTTGACTACTCGCCTGAGAAAATAGTTTCTGCGCTGTCGCCTGCAGAATTGGATATATGCATGGAATTTCCTGTGCTGTCTGTCACATAGCTCCACAGGCCCATGAAGGCGATGTTAGAGTCAGCGATAGCCTGGGAAGTGGCGGTAGTGCTAATTTAAGCGATCGTCATTAAAGATGTCCACTCAACAGCTAAGACGCCCCGAATACCGGCCAGTGTCGACAAAGACTCACTTGAGAAGGCCAGCAGGGGGGGCATATGTGATAGTTGCCTTGTCAAAGGTCAAGAAAGCATCCGGTGACGTTGTGTTCGTGATGATGGTCGTAAGCAAGAGTGAATGGTTCGTGTTTTCCAGGTTACCCAACGAGGCAAGGACAGCGTTTGCAGGGTCAGGGAAATAAGCAGATGGCAAGCCATCCAGGGTGATATTGTAGAGTGCGTTGCTAACGGAGCCTATGAGGTCAATACCTGTGCCTATAGGGCGCGAGTGAAGTGATCCGAGCTCGGTAGGAGGTGGACATACCAGTCCAGTTGATCATTAGGCTTGCGCCATTGAGAGAGGTGTAGTGATAGCTAGAACCGACGCCAACAAGGCCGGGGGCTGTTGCAGCGCCAGAACCAGAGTACAAGAGCTCCCAGCCAGCAGAGAGATCAGAGCTGGGCTCGAGGTTCACGAACGGAAAGTAGGCGATCTCGGGGGAGTCATCGTCGACATCGAACTGATAGAGACCCTCTGCCATTCATCCAGCGCGGTGGTGGGTGAAATGAAAGAGAAGGAGAAAAAGAGGCGCTGGGTCGGCCTCGAGGAAGGTTCGTGGACGCGGTGAGACATGGGATACTAATGGGATTACCAAAAGCCAAGTCTCCATATCAACATCTGACACAAGTTCCTATTCAAAGGGCCATCAACACAAACCAGTGCGGTGGTTACGTTTGACAATGTTGGACCCACCCGGATCGCTGCATTTCCTTCCGTCACTGCTAAGCCATGTCCGCACAGCAGTACCCGGCCTGCCATTAGAACCGGTGATCATTCAAGTACTACTCCTTTGCATAATATCTGGAGACAGGCATCTCATATTGCGAACGCGGGACGAGGACATTGCGCTCGTCTCCAAGCTCACTACACTCGCAAGTGACCCAGGCAAAGCCATTCTCATGATAGATTAATATTCATTCTGTTTTTAGGCCCTCAACATCGTCTTTGGTTACAATGTCCATAGACTAAAGTGCCATTCTACCAGTGCGAATCAGACACCCTCTGATTTCCTTCGCTCCTTGTTCTTTTCCGCATCCACCACCCTTCCTGCGGACAACAAGATCAGAAACAGGCATACTTCCAACCCGCGTAATTTACCGGTCGCGCCTTCTATCGGTACAGCACGTAGCAGACGAACTTCGATATCACGCTCATCGAAACCATCGATCGCCACCCTTGGACGAGTGCAATTGGACTCGGAGGACCCAGATGTAAAGGCGACTATCCATCCCGAAGGTCATTCGCAGCGTCCCAGCTTTCATCCCACTGGCGCTCAAACAGATACATCTATCCAGACCCTGACCTCGAGCACCAAGACTCATCTCCGAATCTCATCACGTGGGAGCAGTGAAACGCTGAAATTGCCATCCGCGGTGGTTGCGTCTGGTCTCGAGTTCGCCAGTCTTTCTTCTCAGAAGGCAGTCTTACGAACTCTTGCTGAACGAACGATTGTCGTGTCGGATGAGGGAGTATTTGGACACGACCAAGACGGTTTGACTCTGGGCTTACCCGATGGTTTCTTCATGGTGTACATCTGTCGATCTGACCCGCGGGAGAGACCCCCAATATACAAGAGTCTCGTATGGATCCACTTCATAAGAATCACCTCTTCCATGACAATTTATTTTTATAGCTTGACATGTTTGCGATGAGTTCTTCCGTCGACGTTGGTCTCCAGACCCGTATGGCAATGCGCCAGTTTCGGCCCAACGTTTCGGCCCCATCCACGACACTTTCGTCATCATATACTTCCACCACCTCCGCGGCATTCCCAACCCTACAGTCATTCAGTTCTTTGCCTGGTCCGCCAACGCCACCGCAACCATTATCGTCACCAGTGATCCCTTCAACTCTGCTCCAGCAACTCAAACACTTGTGTATCACTCATGCGCACATAAGACCCTCGCTTAGCATCTACCTCGCTGACCTGTTTAGTGCTACACGACACTATGGCCCACTAGACGGTATGATGCTCACTGTACGTGCCCGCCAAGATGCCGAGGCTCTTGTACGGGCGAGCCGCGTACTCGGCACGGACCACACAGGTGCAGAACTCATCAAGGAACGTGCTGTACGGTCCCGCGAGACGGATAGCATCTCCACCTATCCGCATTCCCATCCCAACACGTCGAATGCATCCTCCGACGCGCTCGTGGACGGATTTGACGTACTTGAGACATTCGAACCCATGGAAGGTTCCAGTGTGCACCACAGTCTTGCCAGTCAGTCAGGACAAGAGATAGAACTGGATGTATCGGAGGCGGATATTGCGAGGATTTTTCCAAGGGTTGTGTCACACCGGATTCGAGTCCGGGATTCACCGCTCGATGAGATCTTGAGCAGCGCCGTTTGTGGGGCGACAAATTTCCCTGGAAACGAATCCCCGAACGGTGAAACGTTGGAATGGGAGCGAGAGACGGTAAAGGACATTTTGGTACATATTTTAGCAGAGGTCTGAGTCTTGTCTACTTGTATTGCATAGTAGTGATTAGATAGTATCCTAGTTTGGATGACCTACACTATGACCAACGGCCAGCCAACATCACAAGCAGGACCCTCGCAGGTGTCTTCAAACGTGTCGGAAACCCTGTCAGCATCACAGCAGGCGTACTATAACACCATTCAGCCAAATACACAAGCAGGCTCTTCACAATCCCCGCAACAATCCGCGCCATACACCCAAGCCCACTTGCAACAAGCGCAGTCGCAGGCGCAAACCCAAGGCCAGCAAAATGCAGCGCAAGCATATTACATGGGCTACCCACCTGGGACGTGGCAGAATGCATGGCCACTCTCTGGATACTCGTACGCTACGTCTGCGAGCGCACCTTACCAGCAGACACACTATACACAACATCCATACGCGCAGTATCAGCAGTACCAACCGCATCTCGCAACCCGACAGCGTAAGCCACCACTGAAACCGCGCACGCCGACACCCGAGCCTATATACAGACACTGGGACGAAGTCATACGCGCGTTCTTGAAAAAGGTGGGGCTGACACAGGCTATGAGAGGATTCGAGGACGACATGGTCGTCCTAAATGCTGATTGGGAGAGAAAGAGCGTCCCTGGTGCGATTGGTGATCTAGTACGCGATCTCATGGTACGTAGAAACGCGCTTTCCTGAACGAATTCGGTTTACAATCATCTCCACGCTAGACGCTCGGGAAATTCAAGGAGGAGGAAGAACCAAAGGAGCGTCCGCTCGAAGAACGAAAACTTGACTATATCCACCCAAGCACAGGGGCCGAGCCCCAGTCACAGTCGGCAGTGAGTCTGAATGTTTTCTTTTGGGCAAATATTATTTTACAGAACGCGTGTCTAAAGGTCACTAGGGGCATTTCAAAATTTCTTGCTCAAAATCGTGCAAAGAATGACGCGTCAAATCGTGCCGAGTTTCTCGAGTCCTTGGCACAAAAACGACAGCGACTTAATATCGACCCAGAGAGTACTGAGCATATACCGTCGTGTGCAAGGACAGACGCGAAGCCTTTGGACAGAGATTCTCATATGAAATACGACATTGCAAAGAACGAAGATGGACCCCTGAGGAGGACTGTAAAGGGCCTAGATAGAAACGAAGACAAGGGGAAGGGGAAGTTCGTCTCCCTGACAGACGATACACCGAGCGAACTCCAACCTGCAATAGACGAGAGGTTAAGAAACATTGAATCGCACGTTGCAGTACGCTATGGTAATGTCACTTTTTTCTTTCAAAGTCGCTCAGCTAATGGCCAGTAAACAAGTTCCTGCACCACCACGTACCCTGCTCGCGCGTCTACAGTTTCTAGAAGACCACATTATACAACTGGAGAAAGAATATCCACCGTGGGCTGCGTTGCATTTCAACCAACCCAATCGCGGTGTAAGCATCCGCAGTAGTGCATTTCCTGTTTATTAACAACACGTCAGTGGCCCCCGCCGCCTCGTCAAACGCCTATCATTGTTCCATCGCATCTCACCACCAAAGATACACCCTTTGACAGCAGTACAGCTTACACTGCTATACCTACCCAAATGGGCAGCGACGAGGCGGCCGGTGCACTATCCAGAGGGAAGAACAAGAATAAGTCCAGCTTACACCGTGCCGTGATGGAGAAACTCGAGGTCCAAAAGGCAAAGAACGATCTGGCGGGCACACAGCGGGCTGGATGAGAAAACACGTGTGGATGGTCCGATCAATTTGCGTTGGATCGCCCGTCCGATGGTCGGTGTCGACGATCCTTGGTTTGTGGCCGCCGGCCACTACTGAGTCCGTGTTGTTACTATCGCTCGGTCTCGTGACAAGCTTGTACCCAACTCTGTGGTTATGGCTCCTCGCGATCTCAGTACACGATTTTGGGAACGCCCTTGACGACGGCCAATGTAGGAACATGAGAATACACACATGCACACATGTACGTGATTATCTACTGCGGAGGTCATGTATATTTCTGCCCACCCACAGCATTTTTCATATCCATGCGAACGTACAGGTTATCGAGTTTACTTTTGAATTATGGGGACCGTTCGGGCTAGATTACAATTATGGATACCGTCTTCGATCTTTTTTGAGATCTTTTCTCGTCGCATATACACAGCTGAACCGAGCAATCTTTGACCTAAACCACGGCAGCATGTCGGGTTCAATGTTTGGGCACTTATCTACCTTGAGTGAGGAAATAACGGCACATTTCTCCGCCGACCCAACGGAGTCGGACGCATATTGCACGCGAGTTTTGACAAAAGCGTACAGGCTCGATGTCGTGAGGTCCGGGCACCCAGAGACGTCGACATGCTTGAGCGCAGGGCACGGTAGTGAATCAGCTTCTTCCGGGGTGAGAAACTGAAGTAGCTCGTTCACAACAGCGTGGACAGTGTTCACTTGTAAAGTTTCAAGGCGTGGCGTGGCTGCGAGGAGTGTTGGTAGTGTGGATGGGCTGAGACTGCAACTGGTGATATGGAGTTCGACAAGAGAAGGTCGATTTGCCATTTGAAAGAGCATCTCGCCCGCCGCGATACCGGCGGCAGACATGCTAAAACACCTAATCGATGGCGCAGTGATAGTACCTAGCAGAGGGAATGAAACGGTAGACTCCCGAAGCTCGATGCTTTCGAGTCTATCCAGAGGCATAGGGACAGTGCTGTCGTCCATGGCAGGGCCGATTGTTTCTATCCCTAGGCAATCCAGGACTAGTTTCTCTAGTGATGGATTGGCTGCAAACACGAGCCAGGAGAAGCGAACGAAGGTTCCGCTGAAGTGAAATTCCCTCAGTTGTTGTATGTACTCCCACCATTCGTCCCTCATATACACGGAACCACTTAAGCGGAGCACCCCAAGTTTCCATTTGGGACCGGAGAGGCAACAAGATAGTTGCTCGGGGGATTTGAAATCATGTAGCGTCAATTCATCGAGTGTAGAGCATACGTGCTCAAGAGAGAACGTCCGATGAAGTTCAACAAATGCGTCGCTAGAGATAGACAGACTCGATAGATAGTTCCAGGACAAATCCTTGAGTTGAACGAATACAGGTACTCTGTCCAATGGCGATACCTGAATGGAGATGCGAGTGATGCGGTTCTTGGCGCGCTGTTTCCACAACTCCGCTTTTCGCAAAGGGTGTTTCCTGGATAACACGAGCGTTCGCCACGCACAAGGTGTGTTGATGAGAATCCGCCGCCAGTGGCCGCAAACATGGGACAACTTGACAGCCCAAACATGGTCCTCATCGATGAGCACGGCGAAGATCGCAACTAGAGTCTCCACAGGCAATTTCCCCAGCAAGTATGATGTCTGGGCAGCCTGCGATAGCCGTTGAACTTCACCAACAGCCTGTGCAGTAACAGCCTTTTCTCGAAGCTTGACTAGCTGTGTGTGACGCTGAACATCCTCTGGTCGCAGACGCGCCAAAGCGAGGTCGACCATCGTGACAGCAGAATTATATTTTCCAACAAGGTCAAAGAGACGCGCTGAACGGGCATAACCCTGCCATCGATCTGGAGCAAGATCTACGACACGTTTCGAATCCAGCAGAGCTGCTTTGAGATTTCCAAGTCTTTCGTGCACCGCTGCACGCGAGTCGTAGATGATAAAGGCATTTGTTTGAAGTTCGGCAGCCTTTGTGTCTTCAATTGGGACGTTTGAGCTATGCGATAAAGATCTTACCTGGTTCATGTGAGCGAGTGCTTCGTCGAGTTGGCCATGCTTGAAGCAAGCGACGCCCTTGTCAAAGGTTGCTTTCCAAGTCATGATGGTCGGAGCCTGATTCCAATGGTCTCTTTAAACCAAGCTGTAGCTGTCACTTGCAGGCTTTGATGGTGGTGGATGTCTTCCTTTGCCACCTCTTACCCGACAACCAAACTAGCTCGACTAGTGTTCGATGAACATACGCAGGATACAGGTGTGTTGCTTCACTGGAACATGTTGCACTACTGATTCCTACGGCACTCGGTCACGCGCTAGGTTAACGATCTCGTCAAGGTCCTAACATGCAACTTGAATAACCTCCCAGAAAACTATTGTTTGAAGTTTTGTACATTTCTCTACCAGTGTGGATTGTAGCACGCCCGTAACTGATGAACAGGGGCGTACACAATACTCAGCTGGCCAGACTTGTCCTTCCTCGCCGAGGACCAGGGTGGGAAGGTGGTGGGCTATGTCTTGTCATCGATGTACGCTCTTCTCTTTCGTCGGTTGGGTAAATCTCATTGGACGACAGAGAGCCTGCAGAGGGTGACCCTCATACCCATGTCGGTTACATCAACTCGTTGTCAGTCCTCAGACCGTACCGAAGGCTTGGACTTGGCCAAAAGCTCATGGATCTGACCAGTGCGTCTCTTTCTGTACTCGGTTATCCTTGTCGATGTCCGAGGCCGACATGGAGATTCCAGAGAACGCCATCATGCGCGAGGATGTCGACATCAATTACCTCCAACTGCACGTCAGAAAGTCAAACAGAGCAGCACAAATGTTGTATAATAAACTCGGTTACGAGTATCACCGTGTCGAGCAGAAATACTGTACGTCTTTCTAAGCACTTTGGGCCTCGCATGTTCACCCCACTCGTGTTCTGCAGATGGCGATGGCGAGGACGCTTTGATAATGCGTCTTTTAATCCAACCTGGGGTTTCGCCACAACGACAGGAGAGACCAAGGTGAGTTTTGGCGCCCTTCCAATTCGCATTTCTCATACATGGTGTGTGGTTCGCTAGCTTCCAGACCCAGAAGCGGTCCTGGAAAACATATCTCGCAAATTTTTGGCATTTCATACACGACAAACCATGTCGATTCGTCGCAGCAACAGCGGCACTTTTTCAAAGGAAGATTCCACATCAATGATCATTCCCTTACCAGCACTTCATTTCTTTACCAATCATCACTCATGACGACGATATGAAAGTACGGATTGGCAACTCGGGACCATTAGTTAAAAATAATGCGATACGCATAATTACTTTGCAGTCAAAACTAGAGCTTGAAACCCCCGGCAAGACTCATGACATTGTCCGGGTCTACCATAGCTTTGATCGCCTGCAGTCTCGGTAAATTGGCTCCGTACAAATTGGCCAATGGTGTATCAAAGATGGCATAATTTGGGTATACAGCAGCATTGGCAGCATTGGTTTGGCCGCCTTTGACGGCTTGTGTCTTCAGCGTTTCCGCACTCGTCCGTGCTGCATCCTGGAAGGCTTGGTCGGAAGTGGGCGACAGCCAGGAATAGTAGATGCCCATCGGTAAGAAACCCTCGGCGCGGGAAGGTGGGTATGCGGACGGCGTAGTATTGTGGGTAAGGAATGTGGGCAGGAAAGGTTCCACATTATATGATATGAAAATCTCGGGTTCCAAACAAAGTTTTTCGCCCCAATGCTGGAGTGTGATGATAAATACTTCTCCAAGCTTACGATGAAAGCAGCGATGCACTCACAATAGCTTCATCAACAATGGACTCGAGCAACGACAGTGGATAGCTTGTCAGAGAAATCGTGTTGAAGACTCCTCTGCGAGAAGGTTTAGCAAGGCTACAGCACCACCTCATGACAGTGCTTTTACCGTGTACCATACGTTCCATTCGCAGGTGCGGACTTCACGAGCGATGAAAATGTGCGAGTTGAAATGTCAGGTTCTAGAAGCGAGGGAATGGCCAAGAACTCGTCGAAGATCCCATCAGGTGGTGAAGGGCCATCATAGAAAAGGATCCCAAAAGCGCCAGGCTATGCACCAAATATTAACTTGCTTGTGCGCTTAGAGAACGATATATTCACCTGTTCTAGAAGGAAGGTATAGGATGCGATCATTGACGCTTTCGGGTCAGTGTTATTCGCCGCAAAATTTGCGGTGGCCTGGAGGACTCGATCTAGGACATCCGCAGTGTAGGTAATCAGACCACCCTTGGCACCCTCCGTTAGAAAGGACGTCCGGGTAGGAACCGACACATACCCAGACTTGTTTTTGTGGGAATGTCTTCAACGTGAACCTAGTTACAATACCCTGAAAATCGATTACCCATGACGATTGCCTGTGGTAGTGGCTTCCGGCTTACAAAATTATTCTGTCCTCCCTGTGATCAAATGAATAAATGGCACAATACACAACCTATAAAAGGGGCGTACCTTGAGAGCAAAGAACAAGTCGGGACTCGTGGTCTCCGTAATAGTAATAACCGTGCCGTTGGGCAGCACCGTCTCAAATGCCTGTACAGTATCAATAGTCAGACCATATTGATTTGAGAGCCACGAATATCCTGCGGAAACAATGAGTTCTCCGCCCACTCTACACACTGCTCAAGCGTACCTCCTCCCAGCGTAAAACCAGCAACACCGACGCCAGTTACCCTCCCACCGACAACATTCACCCCATGCGGCTCAAGTGCCGCGTAAATGTCGTCCCAGACGAGGCCCGCGCCTACTGTAACCGTTTTCGCCGTGGAGTTGTATGAAATCTCGGAGAACCTTGACATTGTTATTTGAACGCCCGAAGTCGAAGAAAATCCTGGGTTGCCCGTGTGGCCACCACCCTTCACCTGTAGAGATCCAGCAGTCAATTTTTGTCTTGTAATTAAATCAAACGACACGAACTGCGAAGGGAGTCTGTGATTTTCCTAGAATTCGTAGCTGATCGCAGTTATTTCAGTACATGGGAACATATAAATACAATATACGAATATACTAACCGCGATTCCAACATCTTCTGCTGTACCAGGCTCAAACGAGCATGCTGCAAGCTGGGTGCTCGACGAAGCCCAGTGACTGATGTCAATTGCATAGTTGAGTGATACTGACCAGTGTCGTGAGTAAACTGTAGGGAGGGCAGGGCATCAAGAAACAAACAGGTATCATACACTTCTGACGCGTAGGAAGTTGAACGCGCTATATCTTGACAGACCGGATTCAATAGGAGTGAACCTATATCACCAGCAATTGCAGATGTGAACCCGCTCAGAAAGATCACAATTTGGAACAGAACGGGAGGGATCATACTTCACGGAGGATAGGGAAGGCCCAGTGCCAAATGGCTACAAATGTATATGACTACCAAGGTTTGAAGTGTCGAAAGCCTGATTGGTGGTCATTGTACGGTGACAGAGAGGATTAATTAACACGTACGCGTCGTTTGGTATCGCCAAGGTCATGCTTGGCGATTCTCGGTTCCCTTCCGAGTGGTGGTCACTGTCAAGGATTATGCGACGTGAGCTTGGATGTGACAGAGTTTATACGAGTCCCGTCACACGAACCTCATTTCCCCGCATTTAAACTTACCGCATATTTTTGTGGTTAATAGCCTTCCACAACTCGGAGAAAACATACTCTGTGACCCTGATTTTATCGACCAGCTGCATCCCGGCAGACTCTGGAACGTTGAAAACAAGATCGCAAACCATGGCGTGAGGAACTTCCTGTAAAGATTTCGTTCTCTATGTAGGCATGGTAGCTGGACTTGATAGCCGAAAACGCGCGCTTCATATGCGTTAATTGCATCCAAAAGGTATGATTCTGCCTCCCGAGAGTTGTATTTCGCGAACGCACCCTATACAACGCGATTTTGTTCGTGCAGGGCAGTGCTTGGGTGCTCCTGTAGTGGATAGAATGGATGGCAAGATCTAGCACGTAGATTCAGAGAGGTCTTCTACTTCATTGAAAGTCTTCAATAGTCGCCCGTTGGGAGTTGCAGTCATTACTCACCACGATGGGGTTAACGAGGACATGGTCGTGTCCAAGGGGCTTCGGGCGTTGGTATGGGTAGAGTTTGAATCTAGCAGGGCCATCAAGTCGTTGAACAATTCGAAGCCATCCAGGCGTAAGCCTTCGTGGTGTGTTGACCTTGAAGTTAGGCGCGAGGTTGCTGAGCGCTGATCTTCAGACCCGTGCCAATTGCCTACGGTTAATCCCCACTTTTGCTTTTAGGCGGATACAGCACCCGCAGAGTGTTGGGACTGTGATATCCTTGAAGATCTGCAATCGCTCTTTCAATGGTACTTGCTTTGCTTACAAAGTGTCCAGTTTATTGTATACAACATGTAGTTAAGCCGAGTGCTATGTGCCAATCCTTGTTACGAAGTATACGAGATAAATCCTACATCTTGGCTAGAGTTTGAAACCACCGGCAAGGCCCATGACGTTGTCTGGATCTACCGAAGCTTTGATCGCCTGTAATCCTGGTAGATTGGCGCCATACAAATTGGCCAGGGGTGTATCGAAGATGGCATAGTTTGGATACACGGCAGCATTGGTGAGATTATTCTGGGTGCTACCAACAACTTGTGCCTTCAGCGTGTTTGCGCTCGTCCGCGCCGCGTCCTGGAAGACTTGGTCAGAAGTCGATAATAGCCATGCGTAGTAGATGTTCAGTGGCAAGAAGCCCTCGGCGCGAGAAGGAGGGTATGCAGATGGCGTAGTGTTGTGGGAAAGGTACGTTGGCAAGAAGGGTTCTACATCGTATGATATGAACACCCCTGATTCTATGGAGAGTTTTTGTCCCCAATACTAGAGCGAAAATGAGCGATTCATCAGACCTGCTATAAATGTACGCACAACAGTCTCATTGACGATGGCGTTGAGCAAGGAAACGGTATAACTTGTCGACGTAATTGTGTTAAAGATTCCTCTGGGATTATTTTAGTATAAATGTGGTACCGTTTCACAACAGTGTCTTTACCGTGTTCCATAGGTTGCGTTTGCCGGCGAAGACTGCACAAGAGATACGAACGAACGAGTAGAGATGTCCTGTGTGAACGAAGGAATCGCCAAGAACTCATCGAAGATTCCACTGGGTGGTGAGGGTCCATCATAGAAAATAAGCTCGGAAACACCGGGCTGTTTTGGTAATCAGTTTACCCTCACTCCGCAAAGATGATTTGCCCACCTCGCCAAGAACAAAATTGTAGGTGGTAATTATCGCAGCCTTGGGGTCGGTGTTGTTCGCTGCAAAATTCGCTGTAGCTTGGTTGACCTGGTCCAGAACGTCTTCTGTGTAGGTAATCAGACCGCCCTATGCATGTCCTATCAACAGGAACGTCTGGATGACGCTGCAGTGAGCTATTGCGTACCCAAACCTGTGTTTGTGGGAAAGTCTTGAGTGTGAACCTGGTTACGACGCCCTACAAACCAATTGCCCTTAAGAGCCGTCTTTGGCAGTGCCTTCTTACTCACAAAATTATTCAACCCTCCCTATGGTCCAATAAAGTCAGTCATCATACACAACCTGTGAAAGGGGCGTACCTTGAGAGCAAAGAACAAGTCGGGGCTCGTGGTCTCTGTAACATTGACAACCGTACCATTGGGCAACACCGTTTCAAATGCCTGCACAGTATCGACCGTCAGACCGTACTGATTTGAGAGCCACGAATATCCTGTGAAAACAATGAATCATCTGCTCATTTCACACCGTTCAAGCGTACCTCCTCCTAGTGTAAAACCAGCAACACCGACGCCAGTCACTCTCCCACCAACAACGTTCACCCCATATGGTTCAAGAGCCACATAAACATCGTCCCAGATGAGGCCCGCGCCTACTATAACTGTTTGTGCCGTAGAGTTGTATGAAATCTCGGAGAACCTCGACATGGCTATTTGTACGCCAGAGGTCGACGAAAATCCTGGGTTAGATGTGTGGCCACCACCCTTCACCTGTAGAGATCGACAATCATCTAAATCTTTCTTCTATGATCGAGTCAAATGAGACAGACCGCAAAGGGGGTTTGCGATTTTCCTAGAATTTGTAGCTAATCACAGTTATTTCAGTACATGGGAAACATACTAATACAACATACTCACCGCGATTCCAACATCTTCTGCTGTACCAGGCTCAAACGAGCATGCTGCAGGCTGGGTGCTGGACGAAGCCCAGTGACTGATATCGCTTTCGTAGTTGACCGACACTGAACATGCTTGTGAGCAAACAATAATAATGATAGGGCACGAAAATGAACAAACACATATCAAAGACCTCTGACGCGGAGGAAGTCGAGTACGCTATATCTTGACAAACTGGATCCAATAGAAGAGAAGCTGGGCCGCTAGCAATGATTGGTGCAATTCGGCCAAGAAGGACCGCAATGAACAGGAAAGGGGAGTGATTCATACTTCACGGAAAAGACGGAGATAGACCCTGTCTTTCACAAATTTATACCATGTCAATTGAGCCATGCAGCGCCCAGAATGAGTGGCTGATCAGTATAAAACCTGTACCATACGTGAACCTGCCAGGGAGACTTACGGACATTCAGGCCATCGGAGATAAAATCTTAGCGAACTCGTCCGTACATCCGGAGACTAAGCAGAAAAGCGAAAATGGAGCTGCTGAGCATCACTCGCCACTCCTGTCAGACGCCAGCCCTTCAGGGTTGGTGTAGCTTCGTAGACTTGAAAGAACATAAGTACTTGAAAGAACTGCGGATGAAGAATTCCGTGCACAAACTGTAGACAAATGCAAGTCCGTAAGCCAGTAGCGCGCTTGGCTATGTGGGTGCCTACAAAATGGCTTGCGTTAGCCATTTACCCCAAGGAACGGGCGGGTTATGACTCATATTCACCTATATGTGCAAGTCTGTCCGAATAATGCGGGATTTCAGGACTCGCAGTGACGTGTGGCTGGATGGCAATGATGGAGGAACTTTCGACGTCATTCCGGTTGCTAATCCAGTGTAGTGTGACAGGATGGAATGTGCCTGGGCCGTGAAGCTTGTTGAGAACTGAGAGCTGAAAGCTGAAACTCGGTAGATTACATTTATAGGCTTTGAATGATCGGAACAACACGCATACATTTACTTTTTCAAGAAAAGTGTAGTATCATGAAGACATACCAGAGGGGCTTAGATTGACAGGGCGCCTTGGACAGCCTGGAGCTAGTGGGAACGGCAACCCTCTCGGGGCCGAGAGCCCGCCGAGGAGAGAATTACTGTGGCACTAGCGTGTACTATGTGACGTTCTGCGGCGCAAGACTGCGATTTTGGTTAGCTCAAAAATGCAGAGGCGACAGCAGTGCATCTTTCAGGTAAACATCTGAATTCGCTATCGGTCCCCGTTGACGGTGTAATAGACCCACCTTCTAGTTGGAGCGTTCAAAGGATTCCAAAGTTTTGCATTTCTTGCCAATAGACTGAAATGATCGTGGTTAGTATTGACCTTCTACCATGACCCGTGTCACAAACTTTGGCCGAAAGCGTCAATACCTGGACGCAGGCTCCGAAAATGGGCCAACGTCGACGTCCGACAAACAATCTGCATTCAAAGTAGAGACCATCGACGGGGATCAAGGGGACTCTGTGCACCCAAAGAAGAAACGAAAGAGAACAGGGGAGCGAAAGAGAGGTGGTGGCGAACAAATGCCAGAGGGTACTCGCCCAGGAGAACTGGTCGCGGAAGGAAAGGAAAAGAACCCATCTATCGGACGGAGAAAGGGCAAGATAACGAAAGTACGCGGGGGAGCAAAAAGTGTGCACTACGTCTCATCGTCCTACGCTGTGGAAAGCTCACAGATTCTCTCTAGGTATTTCGATCAGCGGTTACAAGAGGCGCACTGAACAACGTCGGCTCAAGAGGGTATCAGATCGTCAAGCAGAAACGGTATGCTTTGTATGTCGTGAAAAGGGTCATGCTGCCAAGGATTGTCGCAAAGCAGTCGGGGAAGGCGGTAAGAAGGTCACCAGTATTGTCGGGTTATGTTATAGGTCTGTGTATTTCCTTCACGATCTTACCCCTCACCAGAAAATGCGCAGATGCGGTTCGACAACGCATACGTTGTCACGGTGCAGGGAACCGGAAGATCCTCTGAACCGCCTTCCTTTTGCATCATGTTTCGTTTGCTCTGGCAAGGGTCATCTCGCTTCATCGTGCCCACAAAACAAAGACAAGGGCATATATCCTAATGGAGGGAGCTGTAAACTTTGCGGCAAGAAAACACATCTAGCCAAGGACTGCGAACTTCGGAAGAAAGATGCGTCAGGAACGGCCGTGATGACTGTCTTCGGCAAAGGGAATGGTGCTGGCGCGGATGAAGATGACTTTCATACGTTCAAGCGGAAGAATGCGGAAGTGTCGAGGGACGAGAAGAGAGAGGACAAACGGAGAAAGCAATTAGATGTCAAGGCGGGTTTGCGCACAGGGACGGTGAAAGCATTCGGCAACACCCAAGTCTCCAACAAAGTCAAGAAGGTCGTGTTCTTCTGAGTGCAAGGTCAGTCTTACTGCGCCGGAGCGCAAAATCTATCGTGAGTGCACCCTCTCGCAAAGTGTTGGGGCTGATAAATATACCTCATCCCTACTTCCAGCTTCAGTGATTCGTGCACCACTTGCTCCGCCCGGCTTGCTTAGCAATAAAGTGGGGATCAACGAAGCATGCGAACAAAAACAGGCGCTTGTTACCTCCAACTATCTGCATCTCACAAGGTTGCTTCGTCTCGTTGACATCGAAAAACTGCTTTCTTCGCCTTGTCCTTGGCTTAAGCCATAATGGTTGCTGCATGGAAATCAGGCAAGGTCGGTACCATCCGTGACGGAGAAGCTGTGCTTTGGCAAACCTAATACCATGTGTACGGCCCACGCGATAATTGAGAGTATTCGCCCAATGGTGTGCGTGTGAGATTTCGGCGCTTGTAAGATTGCTTCGTTCCATGAACATCCTCTCTCCAAAGATTATATACGGGACAGCATGGTGAGCCATTAACAGTCCGTCGTCGTTTGCTTGTAGACGTAGTGGGACCAGGAAAGGTGAACGTACGACACACCTCGTTGCCAATGCATTCCTACAAGGATTCCGTGCAGTCGATACGGGTGAGCCCATAAGCGGCATGATGATATGTCTCAGGGGCTTACTGTAATACCCCCCTAGCTTGCCAACCCAGGCACTACAGGTGCACCTTTATGTATTTGCTAAAGAGCGGACTCTCAGGCTAACGATACTCTCACTTTTTGCAGGGAAGACCTCGTTGGCGAAGCACTTGATGTCTTGCAGAAAAAACATGATATCAAGCGCGATGAGATTTACATTCAGACAAAGTGCGCAGGCATCCTCCTCTGTCGTCCATCTCCCATTGCTCATGTCCAATGTAAATGTAGGTTCACGCCGATTGGGGGACAAGATCTCAGTAAACCAATTCCCTACAATGCCAAAGACGCCGTCAAAGACCAGGTTGCAATGTCTCTCCGGGCATCCTTGCGCAACCTTCGGACGTCCTATATTGACTCTTACTTACTTCATGCCCCCCTGAGAACTATGCAAGCGACCTTGGAGGCTTGGTGCGCACTGATGGCCGCTCAGGATGCGGGGACCGTGCGCAGGATTGGTGTTAGCAACGTTTATGACGTGCGCATTCTTTCTGTTCTGGGAGATTTGCGAAAGGTGCAGGTCGTGCAGAATCGGTGGCACGAGGGGAACATGTGGGATCCCAACGTGTGGGGATATTGTAAATATCACGGAATTGAATATCAGTTTGTGGCCCTTCTTATCTGCCGCTGGCGGTGAACTGACGAATAGCTTTACAGGTCTTTTTGGACGCTTTCTGGATCAACGAGCTTACTTGTACATCCGGCGGTTACGACCATTGCTGGCCGTATGGATATAACGCCTGCCCAAGTCATCTTCAAACTTGCCCAGTTACATAGCGTCGTGCCGCTGACGGGGACAACTAACGAGCTACATATGCAGCAAGATCTTGCGGCAGAAAGGATTGCATTCAGTGAGGATGTAGATAACGAGATAAGGACCATCACCAAGTTAATTTGGGGAAGATAACAGTCAAGGAACGCCTTGCGTATCTTTTTGTTGCTTAACCTGTCCAAGCTTCGTCCGGAGAGATGTACGTTATCAGACTGTTCCGCGGATGTGACCTACGTATGATGGAAGCCAATGTGAAACGTTCCTTATGCATCGCGGGGCGGATACCGTCGTCGAAGCTGCTCCATTGACCACGCTTGTAGACTCGCGGAGTCTACCGGAACTTTTGTAACCGCACGTTCGTCCTCCAAGAACGCGTCGTGCAATCTTTCGACCTTGGCCGCAAATCGGATATCACGGGATGTAAGGCCCGGCACTCTGCTTGGTTTCGCGTCTACGCCCGCGTCGGGCGTATTCTGATACGCCACATGTGTATGTGCGGAAACGTAAATGTTGGAGTAGTCCACAGTGATACGGGCATGATGCTAAAGAATTGTTAATGCACACATGTCTATTAGGTTCTAACATGCTCACGTTTTGTTCATCTTGAATGACCGCAAGAGCGTCAAAGAAGTCGACTGCTGAATGGAAATTCTTGAAGCTGAATAGCTTGTTCAAGGAGAATACTTCGAGACCTTGCACGCCATCTGCCACTCGGCCAACGTGCCAATGACAGGACAGGAGGGGTCGCACAAGGTTTTCCAGGTCTTCATGGTTGAGGTGAAAGGTACGCTTCCTGGCTGGTATAGAATCGACTTTGGGTAGCTCGACGGTAATTGTCTGAACCTCTGAGGAATCTGCGATGGTTGGATTAGCTCTAGTGCACGATGGCATTCCTTCACCAAACGCAACCCACTTTTCGAACGTGTGATCTAAAGGTCGACACGATGAGGGTGGTGTGAATCGCCAGTAGTACTTTAAGCTCACCACATCATCAAGCGTGCCAACTGCACCGAGAGAAGACGCGTTCATGTATGAAGGCGTGGAAACCGACCGGTTGCTAGTTTGTGCACGCAAAACGACAGGCCTTGTCAACGAAACCTTGACATTGTGAGAAATGAGACAGGAAGACAGTCGACAAGCGTGGAGTCTAGAGAGTAGTGTTCTAGCCATCTGGCTGGCGTCGGAAACGAGTTCGAACTCAAACACTCTGAAACTTTTTACAAGGCGCTACAAAACACCTTGATCACGAGAGGACAAGCCCCTCCATCAGGCCATATCAACGTCTCGTATCGCTGTCACTCTCACACCAGTAAACGGCCAAAAGGAGTATATACTGTGGGAAGGCCTGTCGAAATAGGCTGAGCCATGCGAACCTGGTCGTAGCGAGCATGATGGCACCAGCGCGATGGAGTCATATCTGTCCATGTCAGACACCTTTCGGTCAGAAAGTTCCATTGGAATACCATAGGGAGGCTGGTGAAGCAAGTCGTCAAGAGGGATTTCATACCGGAACATCATAGTGCCTACAGACGGGAGGCAACGGCGCCTTCAAACAACAATACCCGGCAGTAACCGTCCAGGGTGTCAGATAAATGAGCATTGGAAAGCGCACTAGCCCCAAGCGCGTCGCATTGTACCGGTGATGCTTGTTGGATCAACACCTGGCATAGAGCAACACATGTTCATTGCCATGGCGTTGACGTTCGTATGGTGGTGCTACCCTGAATCGAGTTGTCGCTCGATGCAAATGTCCGGTTGTAGCGTCAGGGACGCTCCTAGCAACGTTCAGCGCAAGATGGCTACGGATCAACGCGCTGGTCAAGTACACCAAGATGTGCGGTCAAGTGAGGTTGGGAGGCAAGGGTCTCTCGGACACTGCCGAAGGGTCCTTCGGTAATGAAATATCTTTCCTTCTGCACTACAAATCGAGCTTATAGGGAATATGAGCAAGTTGCAACGGATCACGACAACATGTACAACGTAGTAACAAAAATATTGTAAACACAGACATGGCACACCATAGTATTGTGTACGACCAAACCATGCATGTTTGACCGACACGACCCATAACACACTCAGCTGGGTCACAAAACACCAAAAGTAGGAGTGGGTGAATCATTACAGGGAAATAACCACAAAATTCATGCTTCGGACATCGTTACATCTGCGGCTGATATAGCCGAGATGGCATTCTGGGCTGGAGAAGATGTTGGTTTAGTTTCGGAAGCATCTGGGACGGCGTCTGCTGGTGCACCATTGGCGGTAGTTTCACCGCCATTTTCATTTGGCTTGTTGGCGCCTAGAATAGCGTGCCACTTGTCTACCAGGGCCTTTGCCCGTGCTCGGAACTTGAATTCTTCGTCGCGAGGTACCTTGTCCGGCGTTAGAGCCGCAATGTGTCGCATAACCTTGCCAATTTTAGAAAACTGGCCATGGTAAATAATAAGCACCGCAGTCAGCAAACGAAAAAAAGCGCACCGAGAGGAAATTGATGAGGTTTGGATGTTCGTAGTGCTCTACTGTCGTAAACAGCTGGTCCAGGGCCGGCATTTCCTGGGAGGTTTCCATTGGTGGCGGCAACCTATGTAGTGCGGATAACTCACCTCATCTGAAGGTGCACCCTTGCTACCCAACAGCGCCTTCTGTAACCTGTGTCGCCACTCCCGCACTTTACGAGCCTCGGGATCTGCTTCCAAGTTGGCTATGGAGACGGAGTGGTCAGAAAAAGATAGGACAATGTACACTCCAGCTCACCATCAACTTCTTCCTCTTTCTCCCGTTTGGGCTTCTTTGAAGGCGGTGGAGCGGCCTTGGCGCTCGCCCCGACATTCTCGTCTTCAGCTTCAGCCTCTTGGTCTCCATCGTCTTCGGACTCGATCAACTCCTTGGACTTTGCTCCGTTTTTCCTTGGTCTCCCAGTAGTCGCCTTTTTCTCAGATTTCGATTTCGGCTTGCTCCTGGGCTTTACAGAGGGTCCCTCAGCCTCTCGCTTGCGTTTTTTTGACTTGACGGGTTTCTTAGCCTCATCGTCCTCGTTTTCGGTCTCCAGTTGGTCAACTCGTGCATTGTCTTCTTGTTCTGCGGCGGCCAAATCCAACGTCTCCCGTTCCTTCTCCCAGTTTTGGGGATCAAGAGCAATTCTATACCCAGCTAAAAGGTCACCACTTTTCTTGTGTGGCTCACTGATGTATGCGCGGATCTCATGCTCCTTCAATCTCGATATATCTTTCGACACAAGCCATGCACTGTGAAAAACGGTGTCAGCCATCACAGCGGTAAACAAGGCGATAGAGACGCACAAATCTCCTGCAGGGAAAAATCTGACGCAATGGAACACTGTCTTCTTGCCAGCGGGGCGCTCCTTGGCGACAGTGGGTGGAACGTTCTCAGGGTTGACCACCTATACAGGTGAAAATGACGAATGAAGAGGCAACGGGGCAACAAGAAGACGCGACATACTATGCCAGGCCAAGGAGGATATCCGCGTACTTTACCTAAAACGATATCGCGTTCTACGTAGTTGGTCTCTGGTTCATTGTTTTTATTTGCCTTTTTGCTCATCGCGAGTGGAAACGAGGAAAAGGGAGTGTTGTGCAATGAAGGTAGCGCGACAGATAAAAGGAAGGCTGAGGAGCACACCAACTTGGGTTCGTTCGGCTATTTCCACTTGCAGCCAAACCCCGTTGGTTTGCCACGCGGGCCCGTGCGCCCACGTAAGAAATCAACAAAACAAACGCGCGTGAAATTGATAAAAAATACCATTGAATATGTACATGAAAACAAAGCATTGTGGACGTCGTATGGGTGCTCGTAGTGGCATCGACCTTTTATTATGCCTTCAAAACAGCGGAATTTGTGGTCGGCCTTGGTCGGGAGAGTCGGACAATTCGGACGTGGCGTGGTTTGTTTGTATCCGGATAAGGGGGTTAGCACGGCAGCTGATCGAATCCGTGAATGGGCAATTATCCTGCCGACCTGATGCCCAGTTCTACTGCACGCTCAGGTCAGTACAATGCACTACAGCTGCTCCACGCACCCATGTCTGGCGTGTATGTCGCTACGTACGCCATTGCGTCCGGCGATTAGGTGGGCGTAAGAGTCGTCTTCCGTGTCGCAATGAAGAACAATGGTTATATTAACGATTTGGCGCGCATCTGTGGGGCGTGCTAGCGCGGCTAGTCCAAGCAGGGGAAATGCTGTGGTATCAAAGAAGTGATTCAAACCACTGCTCGAGTCGGGCACAAGTGTGATAGTGCAAGAGGTCAAACAAGCGAATGGGAGGCGTTCGAGGCCATTCCTCAGGTCAAGGTGTCCTGTTTGCAATTTCAGAGTTCAGATGTAATTCAGATACGGCGGGGAGGGTCATGGAGGGAGGAGTGCAAGGAGTATTACTAGCCGGAGTCTTCTTGAAATTAGAAAAAATAATAATTCGATACGAATCCAAGTATTTCCCTCTTGACCTAGCAAAATAGTCTACACAAAGAGGAGCGCCAGTGGGTGGCTAGTGACACACAATCTTCACGAGAAGAACATTCCAAGGCAATTGCGCAGCTCTACGTCAAGGGCGGGGCCTTGCATGCATGACAATCAGTGCATATTGGGGCCGTTAGCATCAGTCATACACCCTTCTGGAGATGTACGGGAACAAGGAAGGCTAGGTAGTGTAAGACGGCGACAATGTGTCAATCAGGTGGGTCACCGACCACACGGTCGCGGTCTCACCCAACCGTGTCCACAATGCCAGCCAGATGACCGAGGGAGGAGGTGTCGGCATCCCGCAAAAGTACGGATCACACACACCATGTAGCATGGCTAGTGCATGTATTTCAATCGGAGATAGAGTCGGTGATTCAAGTTACACTGGCCATCGACGCCTCGTTGACGGTATGTTTGAACCAATCCGTGGAGGAACGCGTGGGGGCCAAGCAGAGTTCAAATGGTCCGACGTTTCTGCAGACAAGGACAGAGAAGTGCGCACAACCGTGTATCCTTTGCTGCATTACTCAGTGACGTTGTAGCATTACCTCGGCCATAGTATCAATGCGCCCACAGGAAGATGGCAAAAGAACAAGGACATTCACTGGTACAACAGAGATATAAAACGTACAGAAGCAGAGAGGATTGAAGAAATTCGCAAGATTAAAGAAGCAGAGGCAGAAGCTCTTTCTATCGCACTGCAAGTCTCCTCGACCAATCACTCACCCATGACTCACATCGTTTGGCTTCACAGAGGATTCGGTCCAACTGGAGCGAATGCCACCCAGCCTACGGCAGCATCATCAGCCGAGGCGAGCGCTGTCGCTGCCGGTGCCGCTGTTAGTACCGAGGACGACGAAACGCGTAAACAGGAAAAGGAAGAGAGGCGCCGCAGAAAAGCTGAGCGTAAAGAGGAAAAACTCGCTCGGAAAGAAGCTCGAAGAGTGGCCGATAACGAACGCGATGATAGAACGCGCCGTCGGGATAGAACACGATCGCGCTCTCCCGCCTACAGAAGATCCGTTGACGAAGGAGACCGTCGTAGTCGGAGCCGGTCGCCTATCCGGGATGGTGAGGAGCGCTACAATCGGCTGAGGGACTACGATGAGATTGAGCGGGAGAGAGAACGAGAGAGGCATCGGAGGCTGTGGGACAGGAACACAGCGAGGGATAGGCCCCGCTTCAGAAACAGTTAGCAGGTTCCCCAGGATGCCTTGCCCTCATTGGATCATCCTCGTTTGTCTGTCCCTCGGCACCTATTCCCGATCATGTATTTTGGTTAAACGACAAGCGACAATCTTCTCAGCAGATCTTGCGGCAGAAGACAACGTGCCTGCACTTTATAAGTGCGTATATCATCATGGATTTGTTGTTTACCATCGATATGTTTGATCTCCTCGTTTTGATGAGACTGCCATGCACAGGGTCCCATCCTGTATGTGATGATGACGCGAACTTAGGGATTCATGTTGTCATAACCCACCGGCTACGTTCTCATGGACGTGCTGTTGAATGCATTGCACGACATTTACCAAGCGGTGGCATATTGTCAGAAACCTCCGGCTATTTCCGTTCCTCCACGATCGAGTTGACACACGGATCTCATTAAACGAAGGCCGACTGTGAAGGACCTAGAGGGGATACTCATTCGCGTACGATTTTGAAGACGCGTTCTTCCTCTTCTCCCGTCACCTCGGCTCGCTTGTTCATGTCAAAGGTCTGTTCTGCCTCGTGCCCAACACGAATTATGTGGTCACGTATGCGTGTATCGGTACAGCTTCCCAAAACTTTGGCTCGCGATTCCCTTTGAGAAGTATGTAATCCTGTGCTTGCAGGTTCGATTGACGCAATTTTCGCTGATGAGCGTTTGAGTTTTGCCTCTAAAGAGTCTTACAAGCCATGCGTACGTCATCGCTGTCGTGAAAAGTGGACTTGCATCACAGAGGTGTGCTGTACGAACAAACTTACGACTCTTGGGCGTGCGGCCATTGCCGCTTTCGCAACTCCCTTATCGCGCACCTTCTGACTAGCCGCAGCACGGTCTTGAGGCCGCCAACGCCAGGCTTGGTTTCACGAATGACTATCTCGGCATTTCAATCCGCGAGGTCATGCGCGATACACGCCCGCCCGCCGCCAGTGGATAGCATGTCGCGCGTTTTCCCTGCCTGTGCCATCTGCCGAAAACGGTTTAACGCAGATAGCTGAGATGCAGAAATAGACCGCAGTACAGTCTGAGCGGTCCCGTCACCTCATCTCGAGAGCTAGCTTGTGAGCCATGTCCACCGTCTATGGGATGCCCTACCTTCTCGAAGACAAGACGGGGAAACTGACGGGGTCGGAATTCGTCGACATGAACGACCGACTCCGGTTGCGTCTGCGCTGTACGGCGGAAGCGCCGACGCATACTGCATACATGATCTATAATACGACGCACGAGCACGACCCGTCGAATCCGTTGGTTGCACTGACCTTTGGCCCGAATGATTCACTCGGGACGATTGCCATGCGTTCAGGGGCTTCCACTCCCATGGGCCAATATCTCGTCAAGCTCTCTCCGCTAGGCAGGTAAGCGCCGATCGTGTCGACGCGTGGACCCATCTCTGATATTAGGTGTACACAGCAGCGTGACGAGGAAGTTTGTCGGATCGGACGGAGAGGAATACCAGTGGAGCTGGCGATCCACCAAAGGTCACGAGTGGACTGTGAGTGCACGGCGATGGGTTCCCATTTTGTCAACTGACTGGCCATGGTGCAGTGCACGAATAAAAACCACTACCTTGTCGCGTTTTATTCACTCAAGGTGGCTGGTGAACCGGATTATCTCGGTTCGTCTGGTTGCATGTTGACGATTGATGAGGCGTATCCTCACCTTGCCGCTGGTGAGTTATTCTGGTCAGCCTGACAACCGGGGTTCAACGCATGCATGTACCAAAACAGAGGTCCTCGCTTCGTTGACGATCATGCGACACATAGCAGCACACGGATTGTAAACGGAAGAAGTTTTGTGCGAGGGGCGTATCTTTTCCGATGTATTGTAGTCATGCACTGCCTGTATTGTATACCAAATGTACTCGGCCCAGGTGTACAGAACGAGATGTTGTTCTGAACGTTGGCTGTGCTTGAGGGAGGGTGTAGTTCGGCGATCGCCGTCGTCCAGACCTTTCCAACCATAATGACACCCATTGGCCACTGGGTCTCTCCGGATCGCACGGCGAGTGGTCACAGAGATGGAAAGTCAAGCATGCCGTTAGATCGGACGGACAGCAAAAGGCTGATACGCTCATCCAAATATAATTCTGCACACCCGACGTCGGTTTTTACCAACCATGCGACGGGCGTCGTAACCACACGAGCCACGCGTGCACGTCGATGGGCGTACACCGCCAGACGCTATGCAACGTGGGGAAATCAAGTCAAGGACATGCCCGATCGCACGACGACCAGCATTTCATTGGCGTGGGTGGCTTGATATGGGTGTTCATCGTGTTGTGTACGTAAGGACGGTGTTGTCTCCGATCTGAAGGCACCTGCGATTGCCTTGTACATTCACGGCTACCGACCGCTGTGACGCGTGGAGAGCTGGACGGTCAGGAGAAGAGTTTCCATACGAGAGCGAGTTGAGATCGGTTACAGAGTGTGTCTGTTGGACAAGATGTCTGGAAGCTGTCACGAATGGCAAGGCGCTGCGGGCGGCAAGTTCGGAGGAAAGGGAGTGCGTAGGTTGAAAGATTTGCCAACCCAAGATGGTCAGTTGCGCATTCTCGACGCACCGGTGTTCAGGATTTGTCGGATACGTTTCACTTGCATTCCTCCGTTCCTGCGCCCTGTTTCTCTTCCTCACGCGGGTCTCAAGGTTCGCCAATCAGCGTCAGTTGCTTACCTCCATGGAGAAGTCGATGGAAGAGGTATTTTTGGTGATACATCAGATTCCGCGATGTGCCGGTGGAGAGTTTTCTTTTGAAAATTGAAATTTGCAGCGGATGTTGAGTTTTTGCAAGGTTTCCGTTCATCGTAACGTGTGTCTATCTGATAACATGAGAAGCTGTGAGGATAGGGCGGGAACAAATTTCATCCCTGCACTACCAAGAGGTGTTCATCAGCATCAGATTCGGCGTCAGCGCCATGCACGCCCAGGCCCGTGATTCTGTGTTCTGGTTCACACCACACCCGCATGCGAGGAGGGAGAGAAACGTGCGTAAATCGCGGGAATGCGTTGGGATGGTGTTCTGTTTCTGGCGAAACGCACGACGACAGCAACAGATTGAATGGAACAAAGGCTGTCCAGGTCAGACTGGTCAATATGGCACGGTCTTGGCAGCTGAATGGGACTATCTGCACGGCAGCCCCACTGCAACAATGCCCATGTCGAGCAAGGTGAGACTGGACATGCCCGAAAGAGACGATGGCACATGTGCAAGAGCATCACCCAACCCTTGTTGGAGTTTGAAATTGAAGAGACGACATTTCCGTGCGCTTGAAATGAAAAAAGTGGTATTTCTTGAATGTGCCAGTCACAGCCGCAGTTCCCAGAGTGTATGTAGGGAGGCACATGAGTAGAGGACAACATATCTGGAAGGAGGCTACGCAGCCAGATCCGATGATACAAATCGTAACAATGACCTCGTGGAGATAACACAAGATGGCTAAAAGGAGGGGTCGAGCTATACAAGGGGAGTGGTCCGGAAATGAGCAACTAGGAAACGGAGGATACGTCTCCCCATGAACGTGCTACAGCACCTGCGTCACAAACACCCACATCCTCGGGATCAAGTGCTGTGCAGACGTGCTTGATGACAGTGAGACGGTCAATGAAAAAGAAAAGGGGGACACACATCGGGGGTGGGTGTATGCGCGCTTGGAACATGCAGTTCATGTGGCGCCGACTCCGCATCGAGGGCCTGCGCCCGGCCATTGCGTTGGGCACGTCCACGTGTGCTCTGAGCCGACTTGACGAGGCGAATGTTGAGTGTGGGCACGGCGACGGGCTCTTCGCTCTCTGGTCGAAACGAAGTGTTCGAAGGGCGTTTTTGGAGGCGGGCTGGGGAAGGTGATGTGGTGCGACTGTCACCCGAGAACGGAAAGCGCGCGTTGACGTTGACCATCTTCCTGCTGGGGGTGAGATGCGCATGGAAGAGAGAGGGCGACGGACCCTTCCTTTGAGCGCACGACGGCGCCGAGACGCTCCCTGACCTTTTGGTGGTCGATCACCCGGGGCTGTGGGCTGTGGGGGTGTGAGCGGGGCCAGGGAGAGGCGGGTGCTACTTGCGATGGCTCCGAGGGCGGGATGAGTGGTGTGCGTTCATCTGGCTGGGCGGGGGTCAGCGGGGACGGCGGGGAGGCGGGCACAGACCTGTCGGCGCCGGACGCAGCAAGAGAAGAGCATGACGGAGAGGACGACGACCAGGCACGGGGGGGTCGCCGGGGCCGAGGGGGGTCCGATTCGTGCGGGGAATAAAATATATAAAAATAAAAATACGAAAACGGATTTGATCTTCTGATCTTCGGGGCGACCGGATAAGGGAGTGGGAGATGGATTTCATAAGCGGACGTGAGCATGAGACACCCTCACCAGTTGTGGCGGGATCGCGTTCGCTCTCTCTTGCATGGTCGTCTCTGCCAACAGCGACGTCTACTCCCCGTTCCCCATGATCATCGACGACGGCCAACAGTCCAGCGAAGACGGCTCCGGCCTACATTCCCCAATATTCGGGGCTCAGTTTCCTAACCCGCACCCGGACGGCAGTAGTAAGCTCGTCATCACCTCGCGCCCTTTTCTCTCTCTCATATCCCGTTTCACGTCAACAAAGTCCGCTACCACACCGACCACCTCGACGTACACAGTGCTGCAGGCATTCTCGCATCCCAGTTCGACCCAAACTACCTTCCACTACAGCAACAAGCACCTCCCCTCCTCGAACAGCCCCTCGACCTACACCACCAGTACTCCCACGACTACTCTCGCTCGCATCTCCCCCTCGACGTCCCCTCTTCCTATTCGAATACCCGTCTCCCGCCACCCCCCTCACAGCTCGCCGCACCCTTCCACCCCCATCGCAGGTTCACCGCCAACACCCCCGACCTCTCCTATCCATCCCCACCGAGCCCTTCGGCACCCGTCCTCCCCGACCCCGTCCAGCGATCGCCCCCCGTCAAACGCGATCCCGGTCCTTCCCCGACCATCCAGAACTCCACACCGACCACACAGGCCCCGCCCCGTCGCGAGGGCTCAAACCTTGTCATCGCCTGTCGCCAATGGTAAGCATTCCGTCCTCTTTTCGCTGCGTCGTTCACGTGCTTGCGAAGCCGTGCGAGGAAGATCCGCTGTGACTCAACCCGTCCGATATGCCATAATTGCGTTCGCCGATCAAACGAGTGTCAGTATGACGCCGTTCCAAAGCGCAGAGGCCCCGATAAACGTCCCGGCACCCGTCAGCGTTCTTGCAAGAAGCGTCCCGCCGACGGTTCGGCTCCGCCACTCCCGCCTTCCAAAAGGAAGAGAACGACGCCTCGCGTTCCCGATGCTCAAGAAGCCCCCGCTGATCGTAGACCTCTCGATCCGCCCACCCTCAGAACCTCCGATCTCGAACAGGACACCCACATCCGTCTCAATCAGCCTTCCCTCTCACCTCAGGGCTCCGACTTTTCCTCTTCTGCACAGTCCAGAGGACTTTCTGTAGAAAGTTACTCCGCCGTATGTCCAATCCAGGCATACCGCCTCTCTCCTTACGTCTCGCCACAGCATCCCGATCGCCATCGTGTAGACAAGGCCCGGATACCTTCCACCCCCTCTGTGCAGTACAACAGAAAGGAGTGGTGGGACACCCTTGTCAATAGCTACTCTACTACTAGCCGCGAACAATCGTAAGTCCTCTCGTCCTACCGGAACCTCTCTCATCTTGCCTCCCTCTAGCCTCAAGGACATTGTTGCGGACTTGTCTGCTTTGTACGTTTTTGCAAAACGTCTTGCCCTTGGCTTCCTCATTCCTTTTTCTAGATTTACAACCAGTGGTTACTGGTTATCATTCGTCAATGTGACCGACTTTGTCCAAAGTCTGTACAGCTCCGAAGATAGGTCATTGATGCAACCCTCGCTCGTATTTGCCGGACTGGCTCTTGCCACCCTCGTGAAATCGAACGAGATGGAACTCGGTACCGCTGGGCGAAACCGTGCGGCATGGCTCCGCGACCAAGCGCAATCTTCTCTGGAAGCATCTTGGAATGCACAATGGATAGACATGAGCCTTGCGAAAGCCGCACTTGTATGTTTTCCGCTTTGCTTCGCGGTCGTTTATTCTCACATTACACCACAGATTCTCGCCCTCTTTGAATCTTCTGCACATCATTTATACACCCCAGAACGCCAGAGACAATCGCTCATTCTCTTGGACCACATCGTCCGGGCTCTTGGCTTGACGTTTCTGGATAACAGCGAACCCGAAGTGTCCGTGTTCACTCCTAATGCCGTCCCGGTCGCGCACAAGAGACCATATGATGGCATGTCCAAGGATGGCGTTCGATCGCCCCGCCCCTCTTCACGGAAATGCTCGTGCATTCCCGTGCCGTCCAACGCGTCTGATCAGTTTTCTTCCTCTTGGTCATACGCGCCACCCTGGGATCCTGCATGGAGCCCAGATGAGATGCACAAGGAGGCATGTCGAAGGCTGTGTTGGAGTGCACTCAATCTTGTTGCCAGCTATACATCGCACTGTATTGCGTTCCGGAAGGAGCCCACGGATCTTTACCTGACGGACCCTGCAAACGTGAGCACCCCCGTTGTCTTTCTTATCGATATCACCACCGTCGCGATGCATGTGGATCGTATTAATGACCGTTTCGCTTAGTTCCGGTTACTGTTTCCCGGTGAGGTCTCGGAGCGTGTCCCTAGTGACCGCAAGATGCAATCACCAAAGGACTCTATATGGGCGCTTTATTGTCGTAGCATGCTGCTCTGGAATTTCTCGACAACGCGACTGCGGAAGAACACGTACTCGAGGGAGAACACGTCCGAGTTGGCGTTGGAGTCATGGAGAGAGACCCAGGAGATACAGAGCGCACTAGACTCGCACACGTGCAACCTCGACATGGCGCTCCTGTACATGTGTCGGGAGTACGTATACAAGTGCGTGTCTTTGCAAAAAGATTTTTTTTCTTTGTGGGCTCTAGGGTTTGTGACAGCATGCTAACGACTGTCTATCCCCGAATAGCACGCAGATGATGCTCACCTCCATTCTACAGACGTAAGTGTGATCGCGGGGAGAGAGAACTATTTTGAGTTGACGCTACCTTGTATAGGTTGCACGGGCGGGAAGCTGGCAACCTGCCCTCGTTCAACCGTAAGCACACTGAACAGTGGCGTAAGCTGGCACCCATCGTTGTGAATCTTTCTAAAACTTTATTTTTGTTGCAGTGTATCACCAGAGTCAATTTATCAGACGAGTACGGATGTCGATTGATCGCATTGGCGAAGCAGAAGGTGACCTGTTTCGGAGAAGGCCGTTCCAGGTGACGTGGTTTGCAAGCCAAGTGTCCATGTGCGTGCCAGTGTATGGGTGGTGAGCCATACTGAACGTGGAGACAGATGTCTTTCGCTGTGGGAGAATGACAACACATTGATGAACGCGTTGGAAGTTGCCAAGGATATTATCGTGCCCCTGGATGTGTTGAACTCGCTGTGGCCCTGCCCGAGTGAGTGTCCTTTTTTCTTTCCTATGGCACCGATACCAAGTAGCGTTGCAGTGCTGCAAAGTAAATGCGACGAGTTGCGAAAGCGAGTGACGGACGCGTGTCACTGTACGAAAATGAGTCCACCTCTTTTGCCCAGCTATTCGCTCCCACTGCATGTCCGGGGGGGCTGAATACCCATACCGTTTCTTCGTCTTCGTGTCTGCTATGTTGATTCTGTACTGGTAATGTACTGTTGACTGGACAGAGGCTGTGCCAAGATAGGGGTGTCGACGATCAGGGGATCGCAGATCAGATCGCTGTTCTCCCGACGAGCACGCTTCACGGACGGCAAAAGACCCTGACGTTGACGGCTCCCAAGCCAGCGTCGAAGCCGAGGCGTGGTGGCGGGTGAGAAACCTGTGCCGAGAGTTGCCGCCTCGAGAAAAATAATAATAAAATAATAAAAAATAAACATGGCATCGTATATCATCTACGCGCTCGCACTCGGCATCCCCTTGCTCCTCCTCGCCCGCCACTTTGCCCGACCCGCAGACCGTCCGGCGGTGAGCGCACAGACAGACGACCAGGACTCGCCAAAGACGATCATGCAGCCGCCCAGAGACGACCTCGACCCACCCAAGGACGACCCATACACCCTCAGCGCACTTGCCGAGTTTGACGGCTCGGACGAGGCCAAGCCTGTCTACGTCTCTATCAAAGGTAATGCCTCCATCGTACACGCCAACACCCCTCACACAACCCCAGGTGACGTGTTTGACGTGACCCGAAAGCGCGACGTGTATGGCAAGGGCTGTGCCTACAACATCTTTGCAGGCAAGGACGGCTCAAGAGGTCTCGGAAAGTCGAGTCTGAACCTCGAAGACGCCGTGCCAGACTATAGCTCGCTGTCCGAGAACGAGCTCCGAGTGCTCGACGACTGGCACTCCTTTTTCACGTACGTCCTCCCCTAGTATTTGAGCGCGTGCTGAGCTGCGATAGGAAACGGTACAACATCGTGGGGCGCGTTATAGACTTGCCGGCGGCCGTGCAGAAATGAGTGTTTCGATCCGTATTGTGTTTTTATGCGTCTCTAGCATTGCGCGCGTCTGTGTCATCTACCCAGTATGTCCTGTCTAGCTGTTCAATTGCCATCGTGACCCGTTTTGAGCCTGACCCGTTTGCTGGTCGAGACCACTAGCGCCCGTCATTGCTTCCTATCTGCTGCGGATGGGGCGTTGTCCGGCCCGGTTGGAGCTCGGCCCCCGGCCTGTCCACGACACTGCACTGCGCCTCCCCGTTTGGTTCGCTGCGCCATCTGAAACGTGCTGACAAGACCCAACTGTCTGCCTGGATATGGGCAACAGGGCTGTCCTCTTTTGATGCGGTTCGTGTGTAGAAATGTTTAGGATCACGTTTAGGATCACTACGGAACGTCAGTCTATGCTCGACTGTTTCGCCGAATGGCAGTACGGATCACTCGCTCGGACATGGCACGTACGCATCAACCTGTTCCATTCCACAACTTGTTACATGTATCGTCACATTGGACAAGCACTCTAGCAGAGCCTGCATCCAAGATAGTAGCCAAGTAATGGAAACAACAGACGATGATGCAGAGGAACACCACTCATCATTACAGCGGATCATAAGAAAGGGTATATTAGTTTTCATGCTACCCCCCATTAATATGTGATCGAATCGACAACCAAAGGGCTGTCGGAGGTGAAATAAAGAGGTCAAATCAAAAACGAGATCTTGGGATGGCCCATGATGCACAACGCAGAGCCAGACCAACAGCCAGGGTGAAGAAGGAAAGGAAAGATATAGCCAAGATGGTGAGTGGCAGTGAGAGTCTGATGTCGATGAGGGGGACCATGAATGTGACTACATGACGAATGATGAGATATACGATGCAAGGAGGGGGATATGCATGCAAACAGAAACAGACGGGGGGATATTCATCACAGGAGACCGCATTCACGTAGGTGGAGCTGTAGCAGAATATCCTGGATGGCGCTCAATACGACTGTATGGCATCACTGATCAGTATCAATCAGACGACAAAAAGGTAGATCCTACATTTGATCTGTTGCGTGTCCGTTGCACAAGTATAGTGTGCATATATCTGCTTCGTCGCTGCGTTCTGGTTGAGTGCGACAAATCGGTGCAGGAGGTAGTCACAGGCAGCGTCATAGTTGTCACCGCCGGTATAGTCTGGGAAATAATCGCCAAGTGGCGAGTTCGGTAGCTTCTCAGCAAACAGGTCGATCTTATTTAGGAACAAGATCTGAAAAATGGAATGAAGCGTGAGGTGAGGTGAGCATTACCAAATCGCTAACGTGCTCACAATGGACGTCTTGACGAACCACCGCGAGTTACATATCGAATCAAAGAGTGTCAGTGCTTCTTGCATTCGGTTCTGCGGGAGGCGAATCAACAACCAGAAGGGGAAGAGAACAATAGGAAAATGTGCATACCACACTTTCGTCTTCGTACAACATTTGGTCGTACTCGCTCAGACTGACAAGGAAGACGAGCGCGGTAACATTCTCGAAGCAGTGGATCCACTTCTTTCGTTCACTCCGCTGGCCACCGACGTCGAACAGTTTGTAGGTGAGTTCGCCGACCTTGAATGTCGTTTCGGTGATACCAGTCGTCTTTACTCGACTCCGTAGAATGTCTTGGTCGGTTGGGAGGTATCCGGGTGCGGACATGCGGTCAATTGCGTTGAAGTAATAGACGGCAGAGTCGTTGAGTTGGAATTCACGAGAGCGGCGAACAGCCTCTTTCACCCCACCGTCTCGCCATAGACCGCGAATGGCGTCGGTGACGTCGCGTGGCAACACATCATCCTCTATTTGAATGGGAAGGGCAAGGATGACTGCTCTTCGAGCGTCATTTTGAGGTGACAGGGTGATGTCGAGCTGGGGCATTGCTTCTAGGATGGCTCTATAGACGCCCATGTCACGGGGATGGATAAAGCAAAGGAAGAGGACATACCGCATTGACTGAATCGTGTTGGAGAATATGATTTCCTTGTAAGAGTCACGTTCTTGGTCATTGTAGCCACCGTGATGGATGAGCTTCATTTGCTTCAGCACCGTCGACTAGCGCCTGCTGGTGAGGAGTGTGTGAGGTGAACAGGGATGACAACGGACCTTTCCAGACTCTCCTGCACCCAAGAGCAACATCTTTATTTCGTTCTTGGCCAACATGCGATCCTTCTTGAGCTGGTTTTCAATCTCGTCATTGCCTGGACATGAACGTGAGCGGTGTTGGGGTGTACAGAGAAGGTGTACGCACGAGCCTTTGCCTCGCTATCGATGCTGGTGGACTGCACACAACCCATCGTGGGTGAGAGGGAAAAAGAAAGAAAAGGACAAGGTCGGAGAGAAAGACGAAGGAGTGGGCGACTCTGCAACTAGCGAGAGATGGGAGGGGATTGTCTTGTCAGAGCAACAGCGGAAAAAAACCCTGTTATTCACACAAAATTATTGTTCTCGGCAAACACACGGCACCGTCTTACTTTTCCATATATGGACATATCGCAAACCCCGCAGAATTACTCCGCCCTTGTTAGACATGCAACTTTGTACAGTCGGCCGAGTGGAGCAACGGCAAGTACGCTTCGACCGGATGGGAATGTTTGAGATGAGAAAGTCTCACAGTCCCGGCAACCCATCTCAAGATGCTGCGTTCATAGCTTGGTAACATGCGATAGCGGACACCTGTCAGCCTGATTGCAAAATGCCATCGTAGTGACCCACCACCCAAAAAATGCGACGCCAGCAGGATTCGAACCTGCGCACTCAAAGAGTAACAGATGTTCGAACGCATTCGAATCTGTCGCCGTAACCACTTGGCTATAGCGCCAACCAGAGTGTCTGGCTTGGAGGCCAGACCTGTGGCGGCATCGCATTCGACAGGGTGAAGCTAGACCTCTTACGGCACGTGGCCCAGAGCCATGTCCACCTCGACGACCACGGAACCTCTCCTCGATGTACCCACCAATGACCCACCGCCACCCTACCCTTCAGAACGCCGCGCGAGAACACACCGAACATCGCGCAGACAGCGTGCAATTCCCCACATCCCCATACGCAACACGCTGTCTTCGCTAGACTCGGATGCGGTCTCTCCAAGTCACCCCCACTTCACCGTCCATGGCGAAACATCGCCCCTCCTTCCTACCTCGAGGCGACGTCGTGCCAACTCGCATGCTAGCACAGTTGTTTCTTCGACTTCCTTCACCCAAACCGTCCTTTCATTCTGCCAAGACTCTGAAGACGAGCCTGACCTCGAAGCCCTGAGGGACGACCATCCTGGCCACCCTGATCCAGTCGATCGGGACGGACATGTTCAAGGTACGCCGTACCGTAGACGAAGAAAACGTGCATGGGCCAGGTACTTTCGCCCACTCGGTCGCAGGGCCTATCATGCTGCCGTCTTTCACTTGTTGGTACTCAACCTTCCCTATGCGTTGCTTGCGTGGATATATCTCTTTGTCTTTACACTGGTCGGTATCTTTTTTTTCCCAGTGGCAGCCTGCCAACTGCGCAGTGGCTGATTTCATGGCGTGGTCTAGACCGGTACGACACTTCTTGTCACATTACCACTCGGAGCATTGCTGTGCTTTCTCGATCTTCTTGGGGCCAGGACCTTTGCGAGAGGCGAAGTGAGCACTTTGGTTTACCCTTGCAGATGTGTGCTTATCTTGATCTATTCTCAGCTTTCGTTACAAACAAAGTTTCATGGGCCCCTAGCCTATCCTCCGCCATATCCCCCTAGACCCATCTTCCAACGTCCACGCTCCCCCGAGTTATCAGCCGAGATCGATGCATCAGACGTACGATATGAAACGTCTTTTTACAAGAATGCTTACGCCATGGTGGGTCTCCTGACCACTCCACACACTCTCACACTGCTAAACTTGTGTAGTTTACGGACGCGACGACGTACCAAGCCCTCTTTTACTTTCTCGTCATCAAGCCCGGTATCACACTGTGCATATCGCTTGTGCTAGTGGTGTTGGTTCCGGTGTCGTATGTGCTCATTCTGCCTGCCCCACTGATGCTCCGGTTCGTGCGTCGGCTAGGAATATGGCAAGCGAACGTTGCTGTAGAGGGGCTGTATTACCAGGTCTCCTAGTACGTGTAGAATACCAAGTACCGAGGGAGGTAGTTCGCTTGTGGCCGTGTGGTGGCGTGATTGGAAACGAACAACGGTTTATGAACCCACGTTTGGGCTGACGCGTCTTGACTTGCTTCCACCTCGTCCTAGTCGACATAGCCCCACTTGCGGAACCGCCCCGAGTCACTACACAGCTTGTCTACAGCGCTTTTCTCACTACCACCACCACCACCGTCGCAGCATTGGATCTGACACTGTCGCAGCTATACCCTCACTGTCATGGACGCCCTCAAGTCGCTCGTGCAGCCTCTCGTCGGCGGCGCAGGAGGCTCTTCAGTCATTGACGGCGTAAAGCTCGTCGTTCTAGGAGGCACTGTCGAAACAGCCCGCAGGGTGTCGAGCTCTGCTTGGTATGTCTACCCACACTCCTTTGATGTCTCACTGACCCCTCCTTCTCGCAGGTCTCACTTTGTCAACTGTAAGCGCCGTCTTTACTCACCAATGACTCGACTGACCCTCTCGCAGCGTTTTTCCTCACCGCTCACTTTTCTGAGGAAGACTATCCCTATGACTGGCTCATGCTCTGGCTCTCTCGTCGTCCAGAGTGGCAGCGCTCTAGGGAGTTTGAGACAACCACTCGGACGACCACTCCCGGCTTCTCAGGCACTCAGACCGCTGACAACTCTTTTGGCGACGACGATGACGAGGGTGACGAGGATTCACCACCCGGCAAGGTCAAGACGCGCGTCGTCTTCCAGCCCACGCCAGACACGACCCACACCATCTACTACAGGGGACACTGGCTGAGAGTCCGCCGTAGCAAGAAGACAGATGGGAGCGGCTGCGAAGTCCTGTCAATAAGGTACTTGCGCTATTCTTGTCTCGGTTCTGTGCTAACAAACACATCTCTTCTCACAGCGTGGTGGCGCGAAGCAATGCTATCCTCAAACAACTCGTTCTTCAAGCAAAGAAGGAGTACGAAGCAGAGGCCATCCACCGCATCCAGATATACTTTGCAGATTCTCACGGCAGCTGGCGCTGGACCGACTCTCGTCACAAGCGTCCCATGTCCTCCATCGTCTTGAACCCAGGTGTAAAGGAGATGCTTCTCAATGACGCTCGTGACTTCCTCAAGTCCGAAAAGGCATGTCATCTCGGTCGTTATCCTCCGTATCTAGCATAATTAATGACATCTTCTTCTAGTGGTACGCCGACCGCGGCATTCCATTCCGCCGTGGTTATCTTCTCCACGGCGTCCCAGGGTCGGGGAAGAGCTCGCTCATCCATGCGATAGCTGGAGAGCTGATGCTCGACATTTACACCCTATCCCTGTCCTCGTCATGGATCAGTGATAGCACCCTGACGACTCTCATGGGCCGTGTCCCTGCTCGCTGCATTGTCCTCCTTGAGGATCTGGATGCGGCGTTCACGCGCAGCGTCAGTCGTGACAAGAGCTCCAACGGAACTCCCGATTCGGGTAATAGCAATGGAGAGGAGGCCACCGTTCCTGAGGCACCATCATCATCAAGCAGCCGCCATAGACGCCACAAGGACCACATCTCTGATGTCAACACGTTGAGTTTGAGCGGTCTTCTCAACGCTCTCGATGGTGTCGCCGCCGCGGAGGGTCGTATTCTGTTCGCGTAAGTCTTGGCTATCTGTGCCGATTACATCCAGTTGACAACCGACCGCAGGACCACGAATCACCTTGAGCGCCTAGATCCCGCACTATCGCGTCCAGGCCGTATGGACGTATGGATCGAGTTCAAGAATGCTTCCAAGTGGCAAGCAGAGGCTCTCTTCCGTAACTTTTTCCCGTCGACAGACAAGGACGATGAGCCGATAGAGGGTGACATTGATAGTGTTGAACTCCCACCAACACCGGCTCCTCAGTCGCCATCATCCCATTCTTCCACGCTATGGTCCATGTCGCCCTCGTTCTCGTCGTCAACATCGTCGTTGGCATCTTCAACTAGGAACTCGCAGTCTCCCCCAGAGTCCGTTGCTTCCCCGGATGGATTTGGTTCCAAGAACCAGACGTACCTTCCTCCGCCCATTGAAGAACATATTGCAGCTTGCCAGCACTCTGCCAAGCCCTTGAGCGGTCTTAGGCTTGCCCAGCTAGCGAAGCAGTTTGCAGATTCGATCCCTGATGACGAGTTCAGCGTTGCAGCATTGCAAGGATGTGAGTCTATTTAATTGTATTTTGGCCGGGTGCTCTTCCTTGACCCATTTCATGCCGGAGCTTGTTTGGTGCGTTTTGGAAATGATTTCTTACTGACACGGATCTTGCAGACTTGCTAAGGAACAAGTCGCAACCTGAAGCGGCAGCGGACGGCGCAGCCACATGGGTTGTCAGCGAGAGGGAAATGAGGGAACGTTTGCAAAAGGAAAAGGAAGCGCGCGAGCTCAAGGAAAAGCTGGAAGTGAGTGCTCGGCGCAAACTATCTGCCGAGCTTTCCATCGTTTTACTTGCATCTTCGGGATCGAGTTGCTGATCATTGCTGTGCACAGCGCGAGAAAAGGCGGAAGGAGCTCCTGGAAAAGGAAAAGGAGAAGGCCGAACTTGAGAAAAAGGAACTTGAGCTGACGAAGCTCCGTCAGCAGCTCCAGGAGCAAGAGGGCAAGAGCAAGGGCGAGTCCCCGGACAAGAAGGAAGACGAATCTGGCAGCGTTCCTGTTGTTGAGGTACCCAAGGATGAAGATAAGAGTGAGAGCGTCACGGACGAGGACAGCGATGAGGAGAACATTGCACCCCCAGTAACTCCTCCGGAAACGGCCTGGATCACTGTCCCGCAAGATTCTAGTTGACTAGCTGCGACTCCCGCCGCTGTCGAGATGGACGCCCTCGATCCTCGGGTCTCTATCGTAGAGCCGACAGCAAGGATTTGTGAGGATGATGCCGCGGTGACGGATACCCAGGAACATACCCCCGCTGCTCCAGTCGTGGCCGATCGTCAGCTTCACGTGGCGTCGAGTGCGCTCATACTCCGTCACGCTGGTGGTTTCGCCTTGGTGTATTCAATGCTGCATTTTTATTTCCTTCATTTGTACACACTGCTCTTGCACTTCAATGTCACTGGGCAACGCAGGCAGGCCTAGTGTCTTTTTTTGCACAGGTCTTCCTCGTTTGCTCTTGAAATGTTGACGTCAGCTCCATCCCCGCAATATGCTCATGCTGTATATATTCAGGTTTTTCTGGTCGTGTAAACTTGCTTTTTTCTCAACAATCCATCGACTTTCTTGACTCGCATCTAATCCCCTGCCATGTCATTATCCCACAAACTCGCCCGTCTTATTGAAATGGACCTTTGGATAGTCATGTTTAACAAAGATGGCGATATCGTGCAAATGTATACACTGGAGAAGACCCAAGTGTTTGGATGAATACCTGCTCAGTACGCATTGACCTGCTCCGGAAGGCCAGATGGGAAGTACTGTTTGAATAACTCGGGATAGTGACGTTCAGCAACGTCGGGGTGGCTCCTGGGTCTAACGTCGATCGACGGAGAACGACACTGCACGTACACTCACTTGACGCGACCAATCAGAATGACCTTGCCAGAAGGCTCGCGATCGAATTCGCCAAAGTTGACGGCTGGCCGAGAGCATCGCCAGGATGAGTGTGCTCCGTTGTGCAACGCGGGTCACGTACATTCTGTCACTGCAGGGTCGCCCCTTTGTTCCAAGCGTTTCAAAATGTCTATCGGGACTGGGAAAGGTGTTGGTATGTCACGCGAAATGAAAAGGAGCAACGTACAGTCGAGGACTTGGTCAGCGAGACGCGCGTGCAGGCTGATGTTGTGGAAAAAGGGGACCGAGTAGCGGGCCGTGGAGCCGATGGGGGGAGAGAGGACGCGGTGGGAGGTAGCGCGTGCGAGACCGCGTGTGACGAATTCGAGGGCTGTATGGCATGTCAAGGGCGTTGAGAGTACAGCGTATCGGACACTTGCCCTTGCCAATGTTGACGACAAAGGTGCCAGGGATGGGCGGTGCGTCGATCCATTCACCAGAGAGGTTCTGGACTTGAAGACCGGGGTGTGGGGATGCTTGGAGTAGCTGCGGTGGGTGTGAGCGGTGGATGGCTGGATGGGTAACAGGAAATACTTGCGAATGTCAGGAAGCCAGCATCATAGTGAGGACCGACACCTTGGTCTGTAAGTGACCCGTCGTTGGCTGGGTACTTGATGACCTAGGAATGTGTCGGTACTAGGACGTCTCGTCTTCGTCCTGGCCTCACCTTTGCCCGGTGTTGCATCAATTCATCGGCATCGTAGAATTGGCTGAGCGCATCGTGCGGGAGATCAAACGCTTCCGCAAGCAAGCCGACGAAACGGTTGCAGAGTTTCTGAACATGGCCAAGATAGGTTTCCATAGTATGTCGGAATCCTGGTATCAGATGCTCGTCGGGCCACTAGCCACGCCCTCGTCCTCAATTCGAATGGTCCGCGTGGTTTGATCACATACCTGAGATGGCCCCCATAATCGCAAGTATTCTGGAGCGCCGGGTTTCCACTGTGTCTCATGGCGGGTTGCAAAGTCAAACTGTTCCCTGTGATCTACCTTGCCTTTGGTGAATTCCGCACCAAGCTTTGAGTAACCCAAGAAATGAGGAGAGTTGGCCATGAAGATCTTGTTCTTTGCCTCTTGCGGGAGACCAAAGAGGAGCGGGATATACCTGATAAGATCGTCGATGACTCCCTGTGGTACGGTGTGGTTCTTGAGATAGAGAAAGCCGACATTGATGAGAGCGTGTCTCAGCTGGTCGATAAACTCGGGCTTATGCTGATCATTGGTGAGGGACAAGTCGAGGACTGGGATGCTGGAGAAGTTGGCAGCCATGAGAATGTCTGAGTAGCAGTAGTCAGCTCGACCGTACTTGGTTATGACACCATGATGAGGAGATATCGCGCTAGTATCACTAGTAGGTTAGTAGGAATACGAGCAAGTCAAAATACCCAACTGTGTATGCAACCTAGTACGACATCTTGCAGCTGTTCATAGCCAAGTGGTTAGATGGCGCTTTAACTTAGTCTCGTAGTAAAATTGTGTAGTAAAGAGACAAGACCGCGAGTCGCCGGCTTGTCATTGCCCTGTCATGTCTTCATTCGGTTCTTTACACCCCCGCCCCTCCTCACCCACAACCGCTGTCTTTACTGGCCTCGACGACGAGCTCCTCGACGCCCGCCGTGTCCTCTCCCAAGGCCAGGAAGAAGACCTCCGGTATGCTCTCAACCGCGTCCTCAACAGAGTAGAAGAGCTCGTGAGCCTTCTTCATTTCGACCTCCAATCAATTTCCCATCGCTTCTGCTTTACAGTCTTCCTTTCTCAGGACAGCAGTCAAGACTCAGACAGAGCTAGAGACACAGCTGAATCTTGCAAAATCCAACCTTCAATTGGTTATATGCAACAATGAGATGCTCGAAGAGGCTCTCAAGAGGGAAACTCCATGCAGTGCAAAGGACGTCGGTTGGCGTCGCTGGAGTGCGCGCGAGGTCCAGAACCACAACACAAGCAACAAGCCTGAAGACCGGCCTCGAAGTCTGGATTACGGAGCCTTGAACGAAACAGGGAAACCTTCAACACCCTCCAGTGCTGGTGTCGTCCTCGTCAATGGTGTCAAACAGTCATCACCCACTCACACCGCCCCTCCATCAACTACTCCAACAAGCAGCCAAGAGAACCGTTTCTTTAGATTTCGGTTCAGCGGTGGTAGGTCGGGTACAAGTGCACTGATTTCAGTTATCGATCATTCATGCACAGGTAGTGCTCGATCACCTTCCCTGTCTCCTCATACCTCACATCTCACATCACCCTCTCTTTCATCCCTGGTACCAAATGCACGAGAGAAAGAGATTGAAGAATTGCAAGAACAGTTGGAACGTGAGCGTCAGGCTCACAAAGCCGCTAATGACGCCAAGACTGCACTCGAGGCCGAAATCGAGTCCTTATCACAAGCATTGTTCGAGGAGGTATATGCTTCGTTGCTGATGCGATCCGTCCATCTGAAATTCTCTGCAGGCGAACAAGATGGTTGCAACCGAACGTATGAAGAGAGCCGAAACCGAAGAAGAGCTGAACCAAGAACGTCGGGAGAAGGATGCATTACGCCAGGTGCTTCAAATCGTCGAAGGAGAGAACGACCGATTACGAAGTGCATCCGTTTCATCTGCCCCACTCGCGGCTCAGATTGACCAGTCGGACCCAACATTGTCCCGGTCACCGTCAAGGACGTCGAGTGACAAAGTCCCTTCTCCAACCCCGCCTTCGTATGACTCGATACCTGGTCATGTTGTTGACTTTGTGCTCGAGCCTGCGCCCAAACCATCGTTGGCTGGGCTTCACCGGAAAACTCTCTCGATGGAGAAATTGGCCGCTGATTTGTCTGTCAACTCCCTAAAAGAATCGCTACCAGCAATTGCACCTTCGCCTTCTGTTCCATTACTGCCAGAGGAGCCATCGCCATGGTCAGATGTAGCGTCGTAGTCATGTCAATCATCTTTGGGCTAATATACACATTGCACGTACTTGTAGACTAGCATAGCTACTAGGGATATCAACACTGCTGTAGTCGAGTTCTAATCAACCTAGGTTTCATGTCACCAACGTCAGCTACTCGGTCAAGTACACCACGCCGTCCAGCTGCACCTCCAACCCCGGTGACACTGCCAAAACCACAAATCTCTCTTGAAGAATGGGAAGCCAAGGCACCCTTGAGCGACCTCGCTCTCAAGAGTGTCGCCGCCATCAAAGCAGCGAGTGAAAGGCCACCGCTTCCACTCAAAGTAAGGACCAGTTAGCTTGCTGTCGTACAAGAGAAATCGTCTCAGGTTTCAGACAGGTCGCCATCGAGGACGATGCCTCTCACCCGCCCACCCCCAGTATACGTGCAACAGCCAAACTTGGGTCAGGTTCCCGACCGTCTACTCCAGTGCCTGTATTCTCGCGTTCGCTGGCTTCGCATGCACTGGATCCCAAGGTGCCCATACAAACACCCCAGCAGTTCTATGACTGGTTTGCACAAGTCGATCGATCTGTTGCGCACAGTCAAGAAGCCCATTTCAGAGCCCATGTGGCTACTGTAACGGAACATTTGGCCACAACGGATATGTTGCTCGAACGGCTTGATGAGGTGGAGAAAGAGGTAGACAGTATGCTTGAAGAATGGAGAGGTGTCGAGGAAGGTGGGAGAAGTTTAAAGGGTGCCTGTGAGCGACTTCTTGAAGATAGGGTCAGTGTCTCTGTATTATATTTGCTGACGTTCTTTCATGATTGGTGTCAGGACAAGTTGCTTGATCTCACAGACGAGATCGACACTAGACTGGAGTATTTCCAGGAGCTCGAACATGCGACCCGGATGCTTAATCACCCTGGGGAATCGCTCGTGCTACAAACGGACTTTTTGTACATGGTTGAGCGTGTCGATATATGCATTGAATACCTGAAGGCTCACGTGGGTTCTTCCACTGCCTCTACCATAGATGTGCTGACAGCATATCTAGCGATACTACAAGGAGGCGGAAGTCTACCTGCTACGATTCCAACAATGCATGACGCGGGCCATGACACTCGTCAAGATGTTTTTCATGGGTTCCCTCAGAGCCCTCACAGCAGACGTGTCCAAACGTATGTCAGAAAAGGTATTCAGATGTTTTCTTGGCTCGACTTTCTCCGGTTAACTGCAATCACAGGACGTGTCTGCTCTAGCGCAGATGCATTTATTGTATACCAGATTTCGGAGTGTTACACCTCAATTGGCACCTCTTCTCAACGAACTTGAACGGCGGGCGGCTGCACACCCAGAGGAACTCTCAGCTCTCTTGTCCGAGTGCCATTCAGCTTATTTCAGCGCGCGCAAGACTCTTTTGATTGGACGTTTGATGGAGGAAATACGGGGACTAGATCCAACGCACACCGAGCTCGTCGAACTCGTGCGTAGTTAATCTGAGATTGGAATGTTATTGACTCTTACTTTATAGACAAACGCAGGTTGCGCCTATCTGAAACAACTTTGTACCGACGAATTTGATCTTTTCCGTGAGTTTTTCGATACTGGTGAGGATCAACTATAGTAAGTTTGTCGGTCGCTTTACCCAAACATGTCTTGACTGGCATTCGCAGCGCCTACTTAGAGACATTATGTGACTACCTCTACGATGACCTTCGACCTCGTATTCTTCACGAGACGCGGCTCACCACTCTGTGCGAAGTTTGCACCGTCCTTCAGGCATTGATGGTTCTAGACGTTGTTGAGCTCCCCGAAGAACACTCTGACGACCTTAGCGTTGATCTCGACCATCCGAAACCAAAGGGCCTCGGAAGACTCTACATCAGCCATCTACTGCAGATGGTTCTTCAGGACGCCCAGACAAGATTGTTCTTCAAGGCTCAAAGCCTCATCCAATCTGACATCAGGTATTATGTACCCAAACCAGAAGACTTGGCATACCCGGATATACTCGTAGGTTTGTCATCCAACACTTTATATTTCTGTGTATCCCACAACGTTCACGAACCACTGTAGCTGTACGGAAGCCCACTTCCCTGTTTGACGTCAGAGAAAAGGAAAGCGTCAGTCGGTTGTTCCAACTATCCTCCCTGGATAAGCAAGAGACATGGTATCCGACATTGCAAAAGACGGTCTGGGTGCTATCTCAATTACACGATTTTGTCAAGGTAATATATGTACTCACCCTTTTAGTTGTGTGATTTACTTGTACTACCAGCCTGCGATATTTGAAGACATTGCTCAGGAAGCCGTTAGCTTGTGCCGACAGTCACTCGTGTCTTCGAGCACAACCATTGGTCAACGTAACGCCCCTACGAGCACACTCGACGGAGAACTCTTCCTTGTTCGACATCTCTTGATCCTGAAAGAGGTCACAAACAATCTGGATTTGGCAGGGAGAGAGACACAACGCCAAACGAGCCAGGGGGGCATGACAGGTAATTACCACTTCGGTCCTACTATGCCTCGCTGATGTTTGTCATGAACAGATGCCCTGGCTTCCATTTTCAATCGGACGACAGCATTGCTTCCTGACGCACTCTTTGCATCACTGGGCATGCCACGCGGATACGAGAGTATGACGGACGCCAGGCATGTAAGTCGCAATAGATGCCCTGCAGAATACCATTTCACGTTCCCAGGAAATCGACCAAGACCTCAAACGTGCATGCCAAAATCTCATCTCACTCTGTGCCAAGGGCACGTGCGGACCTCTACAAGAATGGGTCGATCGTGTGCGGGCGTTCAACACCTCGCGGGCGGTAGGCTCCCCAGCAACGCCACCTGTGCCGGTTCTGTTACTCACCGAGCAAGATTGGGCACGCCAATCCGCAGCTGAAGATCTGCATGCCAAGTTTGTTGAGTCGTGCGAACGCGATCTCAGGGCTGCTGTGATGAAGCTCCGATTATACCTCGAAGATAACCGGACGGTGTCGGTGTTGCTTACGCATGTGAAAGAAGCGGTGGTGGGCGGGTACATGGGGTATCGGGAAGTTGTGTGGAACATGTATGCTGGCGCTCTGAGAGGGGTTGTGTACTCGGAGGAGAAGCTGAAGGAAAGCCTGGATACTATTTGTGATGGGTGACAACCGACAGTTGTCTATGTTGTGGTGGATGGTACATTGCTCTGCCAGTGCTGATCACGAGGGCATGAATAGACAGTCGCCCTACAATACCCCTTCACTGGTGCCCTTGTTGAAGAAGACTGCACCATTGTCTGTCAATCGGTATTGTAGTGCCCCCGAGCGAGTAGTTAGAGGATAGGAAGGTTTGCTTTCCACAGGACCAAGATGAAGACACAGCTACATGACATACGTTGGACCATTTTCGAAAATATCGGGGGAAAGGGACCCAACGTACCTCGCCGCTCACCGCACCGCTGCGGCCGCTTGACAGGGGTCTTACCTCCACATGATAAGAGCAGAGTTGCAAAAGATGTCGGAAAAGAGCATCGGGTTCTGATCGATTGAGCATGTGATGTCGTATCACAAGGGTTGCAGCTTCCTGACTCTTAATGAGCATGTCTGGGACACTGGAACGATGCGCTACCTTGAGACACAACGCTCGTAGTGCACGACAGAATCGCGACAAGTCCAACGTGGTGTGCCCAAGCCACTCGAGGGTTGAAATATCGTCCAAGATGACGAGGCTTTTTCCATCGTCATCCTGTCCTGTATGAAGCTCGGTAGCAACGAGGTCAAAAATCCGCCTTAATCTCGGCGTTCCAGAGTTCGTGTCAGGCATGTCGGATTCTTCGAGGTGCGAGCAGACGTCGATGAACTTGAACCTCGCATTTTGGGACACATTCAAACCCTTTCCATGGTCCTCAATATTGTAAAGCAGATGTCGGTACCTACGCACCGACTTGGATGCTATTGACTTTATGCGTTCAATCTCCTCCGAAACGGAGAGGAAGAGACACCGGGAGCGTTTAGCGTCCTTGAGACGTAAATTCAGAAATTTATGAACGAGAAAATCTGCGGGTGCTTGCAGCTCGTCAGTGATTAGAATGAGGCCAATATGAGAAGCGAGATCTGGGTGTGGAAAGGACTGCATCGTTGCATCTTATCTTTCCAAATCGGTCCTTCAAGAAGCCTTTGGACAACAAGTACAAACAACGCCTGCCGAACCAATACAGCTACACATCCGCATATCGTATTTTTGGCTGTTCCATGGCTGAAGACTCGTATGATGCATTTTTTGGGTCTTGTGTGCTTGAGGTACTCACTCCAGACACCTCGATATCATTCCCGGAAGACGTTGTCACCGATGACTGGCTTGCGAGCGTCAAAAAACCTCACGCAGAGAGAGAACAAGCTTTCTTTGGTGAGGCACATTATTTCCTTATCTCTGAAAATGCTCACGAATATTCAGATGAACAACTGAGTATGCTTTTGTTGATGCATATCAAACATCCGTCTCTCAGTAATCCAAACGAGTCCCACAACCCCCCACGGTCCGTTGTAGACTTCCTCAGTCACATACAAGTCTCGCTAGAAGCGACATACATCTCTCGGACACAAGACGTATCTAGTCTAGTCCCCCCTCGTACGTCATCCACACTCAAAAGTGCACTTTCGCTTCATCCCTCGATATTTCCACCCAACACTCCGAATCCAATACCATCAAGCACTGAAAGTGACCGCAAATATGTGCAATCGGAAGGGTCCTTGCTGTTCTCTAGTATCTGGGGAATGAAAAGAACAACAGAAGAATCAAAGGAGAAGTTCTCTCTCCTGTTTTCCGGGGCTCAAACATGCTGGATTGCTGTTTATGAACTTTCACTCATCGTGTGTGAGTAAGGTCACGACATCCTGATCGCTGCGGCTATGTTGAAATTCTTAGCCTATTTGCGCCTGTCGTTCCCCGATCCCTTGCTTTGCCTCACCACATCTGTCACATTACGAGATAGGCCACTGTCTCTTTCGCAGTCAAATCACCCGCTTGTCGTGTACCTGGCTAAGACAGGTCTGATTTCTTATCTGGAATCCGGGCCTGCCGTGGTTGGTGAAGATGAAGACGAGGACGAAACTGAGGACACAGGTTTCGAGGAAATCAACCTGCTCGAAGGACTCACACTAGGTACGCCTACATACCAATCTTGCAGCATGTAATTTGAATCCGTTTACTCTCAATAGGTTCTAGTACATCATCGGACCATGGGTCGCTTCATCTCCCTTCTACCCGACTAGGAAATACCACTCGCCAGCGAAACTTTTCACTTCCTCCATTGTCCGCACCGATTCGGACGCCTCCTTCGACTTCAAAACAAACCCCGAGCCATATCCTACGAAAGTCGTACCGCAAGGTTTTGCAGACGGTCTCTGGTTTTCGTGTCCGAATGCGCACCGTGTTCGTTCCCCATGTATTGCTACCGAAAGACTCTTCTGCTTCTGGGAGTGGTTTTGGCACGCGCGTCCACGATGATTTCGAAAATGAAAACGAAGAACGTGAGGCAGGAAACAGCGAACGGACTGTGGTACTCTGCATCGAGGTGGAGAACTCTGGAGAGTCTGGCCCGGCAATGGGTTTCGCCCTTGAGCGTTTAGAGGTGAAGATTGGTGGGGAAGGTGCAACTACAAGATTGATCGGCTGGGGAGAAGATGCTTTCAACCCGGATGTTGAGAAACACCTCTTTCCTCTTCTGATAGGCCCGATGGAACAGTATAACCTCCTCTACGTCGTGTCGTTTTGGAACACACCGAATGATCAAGAAAACCTCTTGTTTGCAGGTCAAGGTAACCACGGCGGCGGAGAACTACAGCGAGCGGTGACGATCACTGTCTATGGCAAACCATATCTCACGAGCGAAAGCAGGGATGAACCCAACATCCTATCGTATCCGACTCAAACCTTCTCGTCCCGATGGAACTGCATTCTCGATCTATCATCTCGACCCCGCGAGGAAACCGCAGGCGAGTCGTCGGTTGTGGGACGCAGCGCCCTTCCTGAGCCCCCATCACCATTCCCCGGCAGCACCGCATTATCATCTTTCATGTCTCCTGCGCATACAAAACCCATTCCTCAAGCAGTTGCCGGAAAACGACACACGCTTCCTGGCAGTATAACCGCCATGCGTGCCGTAAACCCGTCTAGCTTTCGTCTCTCTTTACCACATCGCGAACACCCTGTGGGGTCTGCTGTGCCATCTACGGCAACATCAAGTTACACCCCTCCCTCTGTTGCCCTTCAAGGATTCAATCGACCAGCCTCGACCACATTTGGAGCGTCACCGAGCGGAGGAGTTGCGTTTGGTGGCAACACACCGCGACTAGAAACATTCATCACGACGCCTACCCCAACAAACGCCGCATTCTTCCCTGGCACGACAAGCACCACGCCTCACGTTCAAGCATTGGGAGGCCAGCAAAGCTATTCTGGACCGAGCGTCGAGATCAAGCGAGAGCGAGGGTCGGGGATGATGACTGCGGTGCCTCAGACACCGCGCCCGACCGTCCTAAACACTCGGTTTGGTCATCAGCAAGAACCTCTTCCGGGTCCCTCGGGGGAACCTATTGTCGTTTCCGTAGGCTTGTTACCTGCGGACAAGGACTCGCTTGGACAGAGGAGGTTGTTCCCGTCAGACCAATTCACGTTGGATATTTTTGTCTACAACCAGAGCTCGTGGACCAGAAGGTTTGAGGTTACCTACCCGAATGTGGATAGACGACAGCGGAAAACAGATCAGATCAAGGCCGTGCCAGGATCGGGAGGAAGGTTAGAGGATCTCAAGGCATCGATTGCGCCACCTGGCATGTTGCCCTTGCAGAATCGAGTGAGAGTCGGGTGGGTTGAAAAATGTTTCCCATTATTCGTGTCGTTCATAACTTGCAGTCCACTGAAACCGACCACTTGTCAATCTGTCCGCATGGATTTCCTTGCGATTTCCCCTGGTGTGCATTCTGTCGACACCCTCACCCTAACCGATGTCGAGACAGGGTATGCGGTCCACTTGCGGTATGTATGAGGCTGCCGTTTTCTATTATTGACTGACTCGGAATCAGATCCGTTATGGACATAGTCATTCATGAACGCATCGTAGAAACAGAAGAGAAGGTTCCATAACTTGTACTTTACGCACCTGATGCGTGTACTACAGATTCTGCTCGACATTAGTTAGAATATCGAGGAAGACGAGGGTTGCGAGAAACAAGAATGCATGTACAAGAAAAACCAAGCATGGAATCTGACGAGGACACCTAGTGATACATAATGAAAGACCGATGCCGTCCTTGCACGGGGATGTAGACTGAGGGGATCCATACGAGGTGGGCCAAAGATAAGATGGTGAAGCCTTCGGTTACGGTATAGAGAATGTTTAGAGCCACTGTGTCTTGTCCCAAGCTGGGTCCTGCAAAAATGCACAAAGTACTTTGCTACCAGTCTATGTGAGGAAACCCTTGAATAGTGTGCATTATAGAACGATACCGAAAGACGCACCTGGAGAAGAGGGTGGCCGGCAACAATGCTAAGGAACCGCTCAAGTCCTTCCCTACGAGCCTCAATAACTTCATCAGAAAACCTGTTGGTGAAGACTTTTCCAGGTAGGGGAGGAATGTTGACACGAGTGGATTCGCGTTCAAGGATGTCACGGAACGCCTCAAAGTCTGAGTAACGGCGTCTCACAAGAGAGTGCCGCAATTTGAAAGCAGGAATGTTGGTCTGGATTGAATACACCATTAAATTCTGGTAAAGTACCGTCAACACAAAACATACTTTGCACACAACTTCGTAGTCGGTAAACATCTTCCGACCGAATCCTTGTAGTCCCAATTCAAAGGTCAGGTGGAATGACAAGTATCACCCACTTACCGTGTGTTTGAGGATTTCGAACCTCAATTTCCAGAAAACTCTCTGGAACGCTGTACATCTCTTCGATCTGCAAAACGCTTGCTCGAGTTCATTCAGGGGGAACACAGAAGGGGCCAAATGGTACATACGGTCTGCTCACGCGCCCCAAGACGGGGCTCGTCGAATGCGCTGCTTCGAGCAAAGGGCGACACTGTGGTCATGGCCGTTGCGAATGAAGAAACAGATACGTTCGCAGCAACACAGGAATCACTGGATGTCACAAAGTCACGCATTCGTAATGTTTAGTCACAAGTGATCACAAAGCATCGCAACCAGGTACATTGTAGTACAAAACTAGTGTAGCTTTTCAATGACCACCAAAGATGAGCTTGAGGTTTGCCAGGCTCTCAGGATCTGCTTTACCCGACTTGTTTGTTCCCTTAAATGCTTCTTTGACGATGGCAGTCTTGCGCCGTTGAATCTCTAGGATATCCTCCTCGATGGTGCCTTGAACCTGGTGAATGTCAGTGATCGAGTTCGCAAGGACACAGAGTCGGTCTATTCTTACGATGAAGTGCTTGACATACACCGTCTTCTCTTGGCCAATGCGATGAACACGGTCAATTGCTAGAGGAAAGTTGGCACATTTAAAAGAACCAAGCTGAGGAACATACCTTGGTTCTCGATCGCTGCGTTCCACCAACAGTCCATCTAGAGTCAGGTTTAGATTCCGCATGCAAGGGACAACAAACAGCATACCATGAATACATGGTTAGCGCAGGTAAGCTGTTCAACAATTAGTCGAGCGTATCCGAGGACAACAATTCCCTACGTTTAGACCAACCCCCCCGGCTTTCAGGCTGACAACCAGCACCTTGGGCTTGCGTTCGTTTTGTTTGAACTCAGATATCGCTGTGCTACGCTTTCTCATGTCCATGGAGCCATCGAAACGGTACCACGTAAGGTGTTCGCGATCAAGAGCCATAGATATGAGCGAGAGGAACGAAGTGAACTGAGAGAAAACAATCGCACGAAAGTACGGATCTTCGTTTCGCAGTCGGCCTGTTTAACAGACGTCATGACTTCCATCAGATGAATAAAAGATGGCTCACGCAGGTTTTGAATCAGAGCATCGAGTTTCGTAGAGGACCGAAAGTCGTTGAGACGGAGCTCGATCGCTGGTAGAGTTGTTTGCACTGTGGCTCCACTATTCCCTGGAAGCGGAGCCACAGTATTAATATCCTCTTCAGCTGTAGGTCTCAGAATCTCTATCAACTCGGTTTCTTTGATTGGACCACGTGAACAGCAAGGACAGCATCCCGCCTCGTTTCGCTCGGTGCAGGCCACTAAATAAGAGATAATACAGTCTTTGCAACTATGAACAATATCAGTTGCAGGCGACATATCAAGTGAACACTCCTTGCCATCGATGCAAACATTGAGGAATGATAACCGCAGTCTCCAGTATATCAAGACAGATGGGGCATTCGTCAACCTCGGGTTTCGCAAGATCGGAAAGTACATTTGTTGCAAAGGACACGCTTGGAGCGTCAGAGGTTTGGCGCTCGGCAACATCGCGAAGTAAAGTATCAACTTCAACACGTTTCGGGCTTGATGGAGGCTCGGTCGTCTGGTCATTTGGGTCTACGACAAGATCTGGGTGCAACACCGCACGCCGCAAGCTGGGCACTAGCTTGTTAGTCATAGAATTGCTAGGAAACCTAAACACATACCGCATCAACATTGCGAGAATGTGAGTATAATTCTTACCGACTAATCCTTTGGCATTAAGCTGATCAAAGTTTCGTTTGGCTGTGTTATAGATGGAGTCGTAGATCATCCTCTCGGCAACCGAGAAGTGAAGAGTTTCGATGATAGCCTCCTTTGGGGGCAGCTTTACTATCTGCTTCCCGTCGTTATCCAGCATATTCTTCTCTCTGCGAAGCAAAACGCTTTCCAGGATCACCTGCACTATCTCAATCGCTTTCGGATCGCGAGCTAGAAACGGCAGGGTAATAAACCTAACACGAGTTTTCAATCACGACCAGGCATCGTCAGAGGTGTATACATACGAGCGAAAGAATGCATAAGATGACCAGGGGTTATAGTCGAGAAATTTCCTGCACACGGTCAATACTGGGGAGTCCGACAAAAAGGGTTTCTCTCACAGGAGGGAATGAAGGTCCTCAAGTCTGTTTACAATCGGAGTTCCTGTTGCCGCCCACCTCCACCTTGCCCGAAGTGCGTAGACGGCCTGGGCAGTTTTACTTGTTCTTGATTTGCAATGGTGTGCTTCATCCAAAATGACCCTCATCCATTCGACTATCACGGTGAATAAGTGGCCAGGCAAAGGGAAAAAATTAAGAGTTACCTTGGTAAACTGACGATTGTCCATTCGGTTTTGCCAACTTGGAGTGCTCGGAAACCAAGATGCCATAAGACGTGACGACGATAGGTGTACCCGTGTCATCATCTTCTTCAGCCTCTAAGGCGTCCAGATCTAACCTGTTCTGTCCGTGCCAGACAATAACTCGGACACTGCCAGAGACACTGGAGCGCTCCAGTTCGTCAGACCATTGTGGAAGAAGGGATGTCGGTGCAACAATTAGAGTGGCCTGTGGACCCTTCACCGATGTTTTTTTTTGTTTGGATGGGGCTGCCCGAAATGCGGTATCCAACTTTAATTGACGAGCACCAGCAGTTTCCCTCCGATGGTTACCGAGAGTCCCTGGTTCTTTGTTGGCGTGGATTAAGGCCGAAAGCATGATCGTCTTGCCCATACCCACTATGAAGGAGGTCACACAGATAAAATATCTGATTGTTTTATGCTTACTTTCTGTTGGGACAAGGTGTGCTGAGACATTAGTCCCTAGAATTAGAGTAAAAATGCTTACCATCTCTATGATGGTTCATGGGTTTAATATCAAGCATGGAGTGCGAAGACTTACGCTAAAATTCCGCCCCCAACTTTATGCTCAGCCCTAGGAAAGTCCAAGCTGAGTTCACCAGAGAAGGGGTTAAAATAGAATAGTTGGTCGTCCTCAGTGAGATCAATTAATCCATCACATGGTGCAGGGGGGAACAGATATCTGCATATAGTCATGGTGTACACAGAGAGAGAGTAGCTGAGGACCTACTCGCTCCATAGAGGATGCATAGATGTCGACTCTCTTGCAGTGACTTGACCTGACTCCATGGAATGCATCCACCTGCTCTACGGTGAGCGAATGATATGCCTGGGCGCTAGCTGACTCACATTAGCGCTTGTTTTTGATACTCCCTTAGCGTGAGCGTAAACGTTGGCGGGGGGTCCATCTTTGCCATTGTCTGGTCATGCAGTTGCGCCCTGTAAAGTGTCGAATTAGATTGTGCTATGCATCAAAGTATGATCCATTCACCTTCGGTAAATCAGATCCAACTGGTTATCAGACAGCTCTTCGCCCTCTTCAACCTCGATTACCTCTCCATCACCAATTACCTCAGTTCTTTTTTTCGTTCTAGACGGTCTGTGGGTGGACTTTCCGCTCTGCCGTTCATCGCCGCTGAGAGCTTGGCCATTACCCTGTGCCCGTGCAACATTGCGTGGTCGAAGGTTGACAGCATCGAATAAAGACACGAGTGAAGTTTTTCGTGCATGAAGAAATTGTTCTTCCTCAGATTCTTCCCCTTGACCCAACATCACCTGGGGGCGAGCGAATGCATTCGATGTATTGATGGGCTTGAATGCAGAGGCACAAATGTAAACACACAGAGAGATAATCATGTCTGCACCCGAGTAGAGAACAGGCGGGCAATCAATCATCGTACTGCCAATGAACTTGATCAGACCTTGATATACACGTGAACATGGGCACAGAAATGGATTGATGGAAACGCTACCCATGTCTAATAGCTTTGACACCCATGCTGAGATATCTTGTGGTAGGCGACCAAACTCTGTCAAATGGGTCATTAATTGCCGTCGTACTACAAAGATACGCTTACCGAAGCCCCCTCTTGTTGTAAGTCGGACGATGGTATCTGTTTTTCGTCTCGCTGTTTTGACTGGATTGGGCTTCGCCGTCTTGAGGGTCATTTGCTTCTTCTTTCCCTTGGTCGAAGCTGCGGTACTAGCATCCTCAGGACTTTCCCTCTCAATCCTTACCTCCTCTCCTGGCTTGATATAACTTCCCTTTACCGTGCTCCAAGCGTTGGGCACTATGAAGGTACCCACGTACATATCATTTGAACTAGCAGAAGGTTTTGGCTGTGTAGACGGTGAAAGACGCCTTCTTTTCGGAGGAGGCGCGCATGACCGAACAGTGACATCGGGAAGAGGAGAGGAGTCCCCTGAAACTACAGAGGACACGTTACTGACACTCGAAGTACGCGGAAACTCTTCGACAGAAGGCAGTTCAACGTCGCTCCCAGAGTCGTCGATTGCACCCGTGGCTTGGGGCGTCACCGCGACGAGAGCATTCCGTTCAAGGGTTGGAATAGCTTCATCGTCACTGTCAGGGTAGAATAAGCGTTTTTCACGCACACTTTGAGACGCGGTCGAGGTGACTGGCTGCAAAGATCCCAAGGGGTCTTCAGAGATGTGCTCGACCTTTTCTGCTGGTGCACAGGCGCGTAAATCATCTGGATCCGTGAAGAAGAGGCCACTGTTGCTCATGACAGGACCTGAGTAAGAGACAGAAAGTCAGGAGGGATTGGCTTATGGCACTACCACATTTGGGCTCGACTTGCTCGGAGTCTGCAATGGCATTTTGTCTGCCTCGATGGCGGGGACTCCAAGTCTTCCATAGCCAAAAGATCTGCGTTAGATTTATTCACTGCCCTTCTGACCTTCCACAACCACCTGCAGTTGCTTTCCTGACTTCTGAGCACGAAAAGCAGGCACATGCTTGGCTGTCCAGCTTCCGAACCGCAGCAACCATCCCCAAACACTTGGTCGAACTTTCTTTTTCACGTAGTTCTGGCCCTGGTGGTCAAGTTGAGTATGCGATTACATTATGAACCGCGAACTGATAATATATCGCGTCAAGAACGTGAACAAGGTATCCACCAAAGTAACTGCTAGGTGTCGCGTTGATGCCCCATGGATACCACTCTGGGCTCGAGCGAGCTTGATCCGTTGTGTACGGTGATCTCGCAGCCTTGCAATGACAACTTTGCCGAGTGTTCACTCTTCTCAGCCGTACTATGTGAAGTCGACACACTCTCTGTTGATGACGTCCAGTGCCTCCCGCTCTCAAGCATCCAATGTAGACAACGTGCTTGAAAAGGTCAGTTTCAGTTTAAGATAGGATTATTGCATTATTTTGAAAAACGAGCACCTATTCAGTTACACGCCTTGATAGCACAGACAGCAGGAAGCTTGATTACAAAAGCTCCGACACAGGAACAACGAGAACGCGTTGTCAACTTCCAAAAGGTGAATAACGCGCGAAGAAGGTTGCAGAAAGACAAACAAAGAGCAGCAAAGAAGAGCAGGTCCAGTAAAGATTGGGACTAACTCTGGAAATCTCCCTAGACTGCCTCTATATCTGCCTCTATTGAGGTCGCCAACGTTTCACATCCGTATCTTGCATATACCGTAGACGGACCATGCTGATTCCTTTATCATAGATATTAACCATCCGTTTTTACGAGGCGCAGTGAGTCGCAATGGCTTTGTATCACTACCAAATATTCAGAGGAAGTTGCTAGCTCCGAGTCTGCGAAGCACTTGGTGACGCATATATCCTGTACCATCACCTTCCTGCGCAAAAGATGATACTCTGACTTCAAACTTGAGTAGAAAGTAAAGGCCGTCGTCATGAAATCTGCTGGTAGTGGACTCCAGTTACTGAGCCATCCAGACCTCCTTCTCAACGCGATCGACAACGACGGTCAGCCATACTATTGATCTCGCTCGCACGTTGACTCGGGACATCATGTGCACACATTTCAAGCTCTAGGTTCCACGCAATTCACTGCTCGCCAACTTTTGTCTACGTACCTGATTGATAATTTTCACACATCGGTCCAGCCACCTTCGTCCAGCTTATAGGAGGCCTCACTTTCAGGGCGATCGGGACTGTCGACCAGTTTAGCTACACGCTCTTCCGCGCGGCCTATGTTCAAACGGTTCATCTTTCCAACTTCGACAGTCGCGATGTACATACCCTTCCGCAAGAATATTCGAGTTGCCGAAGAGTGTGATAAAATGTGCCCGCCGATCGGTTTCAGGGCACCACCTGCTACGAAAGTCATGGTTGCTCCAGGGTCGGCTATAAACCATTAGACATCGAAAAAGTTAAAGAGAAGATAACTCAAGGTAGTACATTGGACTTGATTTGTAATAAGCACTGCGATCTACCAAGGGTTATTCAATAAGAATCGAGGGAGATCATATAACCGACATTGTACTCCTCTGCCAACTTTGTGAGCTTGGAAAGCATCTGCGGAGGTTAGTTTTTGTAATCCTTGACATCGCAGTACAAGGCGAACATTACCTGAGCAAGCTACGGCATTCGTGTATAGAGATATTTTTGGCACGGTGTAGATGCATGCACGCCTACCTTCTGTTGTCTTTCACTCAACTCCCCTCTTCCAGAAAAATCAACCCTGAATAGAGCCATGATAGAGTCGACGATCTATCGAAATTTAGACCTCAAATGCTGCACACGAGGAGTTGACCATACCAAGAGTCGAAAGTCCTTATCTTCGGCGAAACGAAGGGAGCACTCATTTATTAGTTCCATCTGCACATTGGAGGTGAACACTCGGAAGAGTCGGGTAAGCGATCAGTGACCTGATGCTCGCTATTAAATGCTCGAGCTTCATGTGATTTATGAACAATGGTCAAGTAAAAGTGTCCCAACGCACCGTAGAGAACATTTTCTAACGCCATAGTCCCGTCCACGCCGAAACGGTCTGCGATCGACCGGATGCGATCGGGTCGAAAGGTACCTTTGGCTGCTATGAGCTTGACGCAGCAGCATAAACTATCCATACGTGCCTTCAGTGTCGATGTATGCCACCTAGTCAGATAAATAAGCGGAGGCATTATTTTTAATACACAAAATACCTTTCCTGCAGCCCCTCCTAATTCAGCTGGAAGCTGGGACACCACGCACATTGTATGCGCCATCTGTGTCTTCCCCGTACGAAACTCGCCGTACACTGTCCGAAAGTTTGATCACCTTGGAATTAGAGGCGGTACATAGGATATGCTTACCTTCTGTAATGGACTGAGACACGATGCCACCTGCACAAGGAATCTGAATGCACTACTTTAAAGATAGTGTGGAATGCGCTTCTTACCTCCAAGAATAGCGTCTACAGATTTGCTGCCAGTACTGATCACGAGAACGCGCTTCCTGCGATCTTGGACCTCAACCCCTGTCGCAAAGGAAGATCCCTGTGACAGGTTGAGCCTTTGTATCAGAACCGTGATGGATGTCTACCGCTATCTTCTGAGCAGCTTCCTGCGTTGGAGGTGTGATGAACTCAGGTACCACAGCGTGCACATATTCTGTTACCTTGATTTTCTCAACTTTGGCCTCTGACATGCCCTATGAGATGAAACAATGCGCATGTAACTCTCGCGTTACAATCGAAGGCACGGACCTTGATTTTAAGGAGGTGCCGGCGTGTCGTCATCACGACCCCAGATACAGTATGAATGGCCGCGCCCTGAGAGGACAAACGATTGAGTGAGTGAAAAGGACAGGAATTAGAGGATACCTTGAGTTTCAGGATATCCTGCACGTTGATGCCCTGAAGGAAACAGAGTTCTAAAACACATGAGAGGAAGGAAAGATCATGCCTGCTGCTGAAGTTCATCTACGTTGTCGAAGAATGGGGTCTGGAAAGGTAGGCGTGAGACGTTGATGGATCTAAGATGGAGTTGGGAACGATCGCCTACTTCCTCGACTTCATCCAATGCTGGAGGGCTCGGCGGCCTGCTGGATGGGCTCTCCTCTCGCACAGTAGCACGACGGGGGGGCATGTTTGTGTTCAAGGTGAGCGACCCCGTGTAACGCGCATTGAAATAGGGCGGACGCGTTTGTCACGTGAGATGCCTGCTTCCACCAAAGTTCTGCGAGCTTCACGAAGTGATCGGCACGTCCAGGCGACGCATATATTCAGATTATCGTGGGCAAAAATTCAAAGATCGTATCCAAAAATTGCGGCACCTAGATAAAGCTAATATTGACAATAAGAATTTAGTACATCATTCCGATTGATGAGGATAGCTCGGTCTACAGTCTCTTGGTCTCACCCCCGACGACCACGAGTATCATTTCAATAGCTTACAACAATAAATTCCTCTACGAATAACAGCAAAATGTCTTGACTGCTACCGGCTCCATTGAACTCTGAAACGTCACAGAAGGCGAACAACTCACTATCAGTTTGCCCATGCTCTTGCACTCTGGAATAATTTGAACCATGGACCAACGCCTTTCCAGGTATCCGAGAATGACGGCGGATACCAGCTGTTGCTCTCCAGAGTGGTTGCCCGCTCCGGGTGAGGCATCAGTGCAAGCACCCTTCCATCCGGTGTTTGCACTCCGGCAATGCCAGTGATACTTCCGTTGGGGTTCATAGGGTACACTTCGGTTGGTAATCCCTTGGAATCCACATATCGAATAGCAACAAGGCCAGCAGTCCGTAGTGCATTCAGCTGAGAATCACCCTTGGCAAAGGATACCCGACCCTCTCCGTGTGCGACAGGAACTGGGAGCTTGGAGCCAATCATGTCGCGGAGGAACACAGAACGACGTGCGGCTTCACTTTGCGAGATATGGACTACGCAGACCCGGGCTTCGAACCGTTCGCTGATGTTCTGCTTAAAATCAGGCCAGTCCGTTGCACCAGGTATAAGTTCCCGAAGTTGACTGAGGAATTGACATCCATTACACACGCCGAGTGCGAAAGTGCTGTCGTCCTCAAAGAATTGCTTGAACTCTCTCCTCGCGCGTTCGTTGAGACGAACTGAGTGGGCCCAGCCTTTCCCGGCACCAAGGACATCGCCGTAAGAGAAACCACCGCAAGCTACGAGCCCACGGAAGGTAGACAGGGATGCCTTTCCACTGAGGAGGTCAGTCATATGTACGTCAACGGCATCAAAGCCTGCTGCAGAAAATGCCCAGGCCATTTCAAGATGGCCATTGACACCTTGCTCCCGCAGAATAGCGACTTTGGGACGGAAGGTCGGATTGCGGATAAGGGATGGGTTGTCGTACGCAAAGGTGAGTTCGTAGTATATGCCTCTGTAGAGAGGATTGTTAACGAGGCCGAACTCCTGCTCCGCTGCAGTTGGGTTATCGCGAAGACTCTGCATCCTGAACGAGGTCTCTGACCAAGCTTCCTGAAGACGCCCCCGTGTTTGCGAGAACAATATGATGGAGTCTTTGCGGATCACGAAAGCCTGGTCGGCAGGATCTTCATTCACACTGCCGATTTCGAAGATCGAAGTAGCAGGGAAACTGGCGGTGGTGAAAGCAGACTTGAATTGACCAACTGCGCCCTTGCGTATTTGGAAGACCGCACCGAGCTCCTCGCTAAAGAGTGTCGCCATAACATCTTCAGAACCCAATGTGTCAAGTTGAATGTCTGCGCCGATCCGGCCAGCGAGTGCCATCTCAACAAGGGTAACAAACAAACCTCCGTCGGAGCGATCATGATATGCAAGGACGCAGCCTAATTGTCTTGCGATCTGGCAGCCTGCGAAAAATGTCTTGAGCAAGTCAGGATCAACAACATCAGGTGCCTCCGATCCGAGCTCCTTAAACACTTGTGCCAATGCAGATCCCCCCATGCGTTTCTTCCCCATCGCTAGATCGAAAAACACAAGGACAGTCGGTTCTCCAACGTCTGTGCGGAGTTGTGGAGTCCACGTTGCCGAAATGTTATCCACAGGTGCAAATGCGGTTACGATCAGCGACAAGGGTGCACTGACTTCCCGCTGTTCGTCCCCTTGATTCCATTTCATCGACATAGACATCGAGTCCTTGCCGACAGGTATCCCGATCCCGAGTGCAGGACAGAGCTCCAAGCCCACAGCAGCAACAGCCTCATACAATCCCACACCCTCTCCCTTCTTCGACGCAGCGCACATCCAGTTAGCACTTAGCTTGACAAGGGATATATCCGCAATAGAGGCCGCAATGATGTTGGTTAGAGACTCGGCAATCGCCATTCGGGCAGAAGCCGCAGGGTTGACAAGAGCGACGGGTGTTCTTTCTCCCATAGCCATGGCTTCTCCGGCAAGGGTATCAAACCCAAAGGAAGAGCGGGTGACAGCAACGTCAGCAACAGGGACTTGCCAAGGGCCGACCATTTGATCGCGCGTTACTAGACCTGTGATAGACCTGTCTCCGATGGTGATTAGGAAGGACTTTGAGCCAACGGATGGAAGGTGAAGGATGCGATCGACCGCGGCTGAGATAGGATCGGTGACACCGGCGGGAAGATACATGGACAGGGATGTGTCAAAGGTGTTGAATGTAATCCTTCGCTTGTTGTCCTTCCGGAACATGCGGGGCGGCTTGCCAAAAAGGGTGGACATTTTCAGATTGATAACATCCTGCTGAAGGAGGCGATCCGTGACGATTAACACTTCATCCTCCGTGGCGTGACCAACGATGGAGAACGGACACCGTTCTCGTTTTGCAATTCTCTCAAAATCTCTGGCCTTCTCAGCGGAAACCGCAAGTACGTATCGCTCCTGACTCTCATTGCACCAGATCTCCATCGGCGACATGGAGCTATCGGCAATGAGAATGTCCCGTATCTCAAATATAGCACCGAGTCCGGAGTCGTGCACCAATTCGGGTAAGGCATTCGAGAGCCCTCCAGCCCCAACATCGTGGATGCTCTGAATCGGGTTCCCATCTCCAAGTCCTATGCACGCGTCGATGACCTGCTGACACCGCCTCTGCATCTCTGCATTATCCCGCTGAACAGAGGCGAAGTCGAGATCTGCAGAGCTAGCACCGGAGACCTGGCTTGACGCGGCTCCTCCTCCTAGACCGATTAACATCCCGGGGCCACCCAGCACGATAATCTTTGCGCCAGGCTCAATGAGCGATTTTTTCGCGAAACTAGGAAGTACGTTTCCGTAACCTCCAGCGATCATGATAGGTTTGTGGTACCCTCTAATTTCCTTTGTCCCGTCCTCTGAGGCAGGCACGGACTCGGAGAACGTGCGGAAATATCCAGAAAGGGCAGGCCGCCCAAATTCATTGTTGAACGCACTCGCACCCAACGGACCATCGATCATGATTTCTAGCGGCGATGCGATATGGGAAGGCCGGCCAAAGTCGGTTTCCCATGGTTGCTCGAATCCAGGAATACGGAGGTCGGATACACTGAAACCGGACAAGCCGGCTTTGGGCTTGGACCCTCGGCCGACAGAACCCTCGTCACGGATTTCTCCGCCAGAACCCGTCGCCGCCCCCGGGTACGGCGAGACCGCCGTAGGATGATTGTGGGTCTCAACTTTGATGAGGATGAGATTGCGCTCAAAATTTTGTGATGTATAGATTTGCTTGTCTTTATCCCCCTGGGCCCAGAGTCCAAATATAGGTACAGCTGAACCCCCCAGAACAGCGGCGTTGTCGGTGTAGGCAGAGATAGCCTTGTTGACGCATTTTCCTTCGGTGTTCTTGATCATTTGGAAAAGTGATTTATCGCGGGGAGTGTCGTCAATGGTCCAGGAAGCATTGAAAATCTTGTGCCTGCAGTGCTCCGAATTGACCTGAGCGAACATGAAGAGTTCTGCGTCAGTGGGGCTGCGGTTGATCGGTGAGGCTCCAGCAACGAATGCATCGATCAAATAATCGATTTCATCTGATGCAAGGGCAAGTCCCAAAGCCTCGTTCGCAGCCAAGAGACGTTCCCTAGCGGCGGCAACACCGACTTCTCCATCGACGCGGCTCGCCAACTCCACTGTGCGCAAGGGACTAGGGTCCTGGTGTTGAAACACCAGGTCCTCATGGGGAAGAGAAAGATGGACTGTTTGTGTCATGCGATCGTGGATCAGATGCGAAATCTGAGAAGTCACCGCGTTGTCTAGCGACTTGGCCTGCTTCAGCTGAAAAGCGAAGGCGATGCCTCGCTCCACCCTCTCGACATGTCCCCCAAGGTTGCAGATAAATGCGATATCAGTTGCTTTACTACTCCAAGGAGATATGGATCCCGGCCTCGGAATGACATAGGCGATATTTTGACCGCTTCGGAGGATATCGGTCGTGCTGGGTAGTTGAACATTGTCACCGTATTCGAGAAGGGCGGCGAGCGATTTCCTGGGAGATGATTGGCTTTCGCAGAGTTCCTGCTCTAGTGCATGTGTCCTGGACTTGATAAAGTGGACGAATACTGCGTCCACCGACAGTATGTCGCCAGTTATTGCCTGGATGTCACGTAGAAGGATCCGACGCCTTGTTTCAGTGAGTGCAGATGATCCAGTAAGAACGAGCATATGTATCTGTACAGTATGTTGATATTGGCTATTGAAAGTCGACTGCGATGCTCACCGCGGGGGTCTCGTATGGATCGGGACAAGGATCAATTTAGCGATTTAGCCGAATTTATCATAGCAAACGCGTGACAGACGCGTCCGTCACGCTCTTCGTCTGGTCACCGTCCCAGTATGGTGACGGCGATGGCACCCCAGCGCATTGGGGGATACCTGTATCGTGATCATCAGAACCGATCTACACTAATCCAACAAGGCAGATTGCTGCGGACGACTCGGTCAGCTGAAGAGCACGCATCAGTAGCAGTATTGGTAGTACTCGAATTGAAAGCTTTGCTTGCACCTCACACCGAGACGAGTAGCGGTACTTTGCACTTGGTCTGCATACACATATAATCCTTGTCACCATGTTTATATTCCGTGCACTCGTCACTCATATGCACCGAAACAAGTAATCTACACACTAGTACACTGGCCCACATATGTACACATTTGATGGACGGTCGGGAGGAGGGGCCGGATATGCTTGGGCGGGTTGGCCTGAGGCCGCTGGTCTCTGGGTGGTGTGAGAGAAGAGGTACGTTAAAAGGGAGGCTCTCAACCGTCCCCTGCCCTCGCACGACCGCAATCAACGCGTCACCCATCCAATCCTCCTCTGGACCCCAAACGCGGTCAATTCCCCAACCCCTCAAGGTCGCCGCTGCCTGTCGCACTGCATCGTCCACCTGCTTCGATTCCCACTCTTCGTCGTCATTTACATCAACGTATCCGCCCACAAGCTGCATGAGATGATACCCGATGAGTTCCGATATATCCGAGTTAAGCTGGGTTCTTGTAGGGCAGACATTAGGGTAACGGAGCATGATGCGCAGGGTCGATGCGTAGACAGCTGAGGGTTTGGCACGTATATGGAGGTACAGCGTGAGGAAGCACGGATGTGATATGGTGGCTTCTCTTCGAGTTCCATCCAGGACAGAGTAGAAAACGAGAGGGGGTAGAGGATGAGATACTGGACCAACACAGGCGACGTCCAGTGCGTGATTCGGTGAAAGCGCCCCTTGTCTACGAAATCCCCTTCCGTCTGCTGTATGTACTCTGGCAGCATCGAGAGGGGTAGGCCCATCGTTGAGAGGATTTCCGAAGCTTTGTCCACCTTCTCGTCAGGCACTACATACGAATAGTTCTAAAGAACCTGTGCGCAGTTGTAATATAAAAAGGCATTCCAGGCGCACGCACCTTGACAACAATAGGGATATCCATCCTGCGATAGAGCAAAGCCCGCCATTCTACAAGCGCCACCCCAGATTTTTGCAACAGTTCAATTGCGAAATCGACGACTTCAGGGGGTTTTCTATCGAGAATACAATCATTTTCCGTTGGTTCGAGGAGTGCTTTCGAGTGAGAAGTGATCACATTGGTTATGGTCTGTAACGTGGTGGTTCGAGGTCACAGATATACACTTTCCCTCACTCATTAACATTTATCAGGTGAACGGTGCTGGTGAGATCTGACCGGGTCTAGCTCCTACACAACGCACTTCAAGTTTCAATAACTGATGTCCACAATATCTATTACCGAGTCTCTGGTCGACCAAATTGCAGCTGCCACTAGGCTCTCTGAAATCCTTGAAAACATTGGCTATCATCACACGTATATCGGGGGATTTGCTTGGGGGATGCTTGGGAGTGCTCGCAGGACACAGATCAGTATCATTGAATTCCTGACCGCAGACCAATTGAAATGACCCAATCATCCACGATATAGACGTCCTGATTGAGACAGAGAATTTAGTTGCGTGAGCAACTTTGCAAAACAAGCAGGCAATTTGTCTTGGTTGGCGTGAAGCTGTACTTTGTCAAGGCGAGTGACGAATGCTCACTCACTGATGAAGAAAACAGAGGGTCAATCTAGGAAGCCAAAGACGAACTTGCTGGAGAAGCACTCGTCCGGTTAAGCAAAGGCAACATTTTGATCGAGACCCTACAAGCAGGCTCCCCACTATCGCTGGACCCAAGTATATGATTCAACTTGAAACAGGTGTCAGTGAGTGCCCAATATTTCAATCCTTCTACCAATAAACATCTCTCTTGCAGAAATCAACATTCTTCATCCAGGTGTCTTGATCCTGACCAAAATGAAACGATGGTATCACAACCGCGAATCTACCCGGTCCAAGACAGTAGCTAAGAATTCTTCCGACAAGCGTGACCTAGATTTTCTTGTCTCCTGGCTCGTTCCTCATGACCTCAACATCGAGCTGAACCTCTACAAAGGCAAGAACGAAGATGAGTTGTTGACTTTCGTTCGCGGTTATCATGAGGCGCTGGTTCTAGAGTGTTCAATTCTCTTAGAGGAACTGAGAAAGGCCATGAAACCCAGGGACTGGTATTTACTCACTGCATCCCTGTCATAATTTGTTTGTCTCCTTGTTTCTGTCATGTTCCGGTCTCCCTTACTCGTATTGCCCTTGTTTCACTTTTGTATTTGCCTTAGCTTGTCTCCCTTCTAATTATTGAGCGTACCTCGACCCGGGGACCGTGTTTTATCGTTCGTTTACCCGCACAAAGTCGATTCTTCCAACGTTTCTCAAAGGAATGTAACGAGCTTCGAGATCGGAGGCAAGCACCACAGAGGAGATATTCAATGTCGGAGACACGGTGTGTGTCTCGACCGGTACTGCCAAATATAACAGCGTTGGGGTCATCGCATCTATGTGGGAGCTCAGACAGACGGAAAGGATACGGGCCAACATGTTCATCCGGATACATTGGTTTCAACGACCGATCGAACTTCCTCGCATACGTCCGCGAAGGGAACACGCCGAGGTAAGTTGTCTAGTAACACCCGTTTGTTCGATTCCCAACCGCGCCAAGTACCTCACCCTCGACACAGAAGCAATCTTACCACCCACCAATATTGTACAGTAACCGACCTCTTGAGGGAGGAAAGCATCACTCAGGATTATTCCTCAAGGCATACACATTCGCTGGACTTCACACAAAACGATATAACCCTGTTCTACTGTCGCTTCGCTCTCGACTCCAGAAAGGACTTTTCTACGATTTCTCGTGGAGTGACCACAAAGTGCGCGCGCTGTCGGAGGCAGATGAAGAACAAACCAGTGGAACAGTTCCTGATTATGAGTGCCAGGATTGTTTGGGAGGTGGCGACGATGACGATCTCCCTCGTACAGCTGGTGGCGACCTTGACTGTGAGCCCGACGCTCAGAGCGACGTGCTTGAGGACGATCTCCCAAAGACTCCACCACATAGTCCCAAAGTCGCGGTTGTGCGCGTTCTACCCCCAGACCTGAACGAGAATATTACAAGCACTTGAAAAAGCTGCCGCAGGACGCGTGGCTGAGAGCGATGCATGTTCTACACGTAGCTACGCACCCAAACACGCTGCCCTGCCGAGAAGAAGAATACAATCGTGTTTTGCGTACAGTAGAGGAACTTTTGGAGGAAGGTAGTGGTGGATGTGTCTGTGAGTGTCTCGATACCCGTACTAGTGTTCTTATTCGTTGGCAAGATATTTCAGGAGTTCCCGGAACTGGCAAGACTGCCACTGTGCATGCTGTTGTACGAGAGCTGAAGCACATGGCAGAGACTGGGGTGCGTCTTGGCCATTATACAGACAGTCGTTGCTCACAGCGCTATTCAGGAAACGATCCCATTTACGTATGTTGAAATATATGGGCTCAGAATTCCAGAGCCTTCGGCGGCTTATAACTTGCTTTGGGAAACAGTCTCTGGTCACGACGTTACCAAAGATGGACACCTCAAGGTCGGCTCCGAGGAAGCTCTGAAACGACTGAGCAATCATTTTGGTGCTGGCGTTCGAGCTGGCCCAGGTGGTCATCCATGGTCTGTAACGGACATCAACCGAGGGTGTCTATGACTAACGGTCTTTATACGATCCACCAGTGTCGTATTGATGGATGAACTAGACCAGCTGGTCACGACTAAACAAGACGTTGTCTATAATTTTTTTAATTGGCCGACTCTAGTCGGATCGAAACTCGTCGTGCTTGCAGTTGCGAATACGATGGACTTTCCAGAGGGAGTCATGAGTGGGCGTGTTCGCAGTCGACTGGGTAAGGACCTTTCATGATCCCCCGATGAAACTTAATCTGGTGTGAAGGTATGACTCGAATCGACTTTCAACCATATACAACCACCCAGCTAGACTCTCCTGTCACAACATCGACATGATGTTATCACCGCCGACGGTGTCAAGTTTACCTTCCTGAAAGTGTTGTCTATTTCTTGATGCTCGTCGGGTCTTGGACATCTGTAGATGCGCTGTCGAACTGCTGTCGAACTCGTACATTCAAAGGGAATGGCTGCAGGCATGGAGGACATCAGGGAGTTGAGTCTGCACGAGAGAATCGTGCTAGCTGCACTGAATGTATGAAAAGGGAGAATGAAATGAGGAGAGGTGGGTTTTCTGGTCATGTCAGTTCTCAATCTGACCGTTGTGTAATCAACAATAACAGATTGAGCGTCAACACTTGATTTATGTGGAGACGCTCGGAGAAGGGGTGCTCACTCGGGTACCCACGCTCGGGGAACTCACCTTCGTCCTAGACTCCCTCCTTGCATCACGAGCGATACCGATGGAGGATGGGTCTACGGTGGCACGAAAACCGGTATACGAACGGAAGGTGATCCTTAATCTAGAGCAGGGTGAGGTAGAGAGATGTCGGTGGGACATCTTGGAGGTGCGCGCTCGGTGCGGGTGCATAGATGCCATTGCCTCCCAGTCGGGGCCCCACCCGTACGTTCACATTCGCCGCGCTGGAATGCTGATTCCCCTGGAAGAGGCGAAACCATCGGACGTTGGCAATCAAACAAGATCCGAAGACAAATTCGCCGAACTGGACCACACTCCGTTCTTCAATGAACACGTGGTTACGGCAATTCTCAATCTCACATTGATCTGAACTTATCGTATCACGTCGCAGCATCATGGCAGTGGAGTCCCTCATTGATACGTGCATGTGGACACTTTCCCCTTGGGAGCTTTTAATGAAACTTGTAAGACACGCTCTCATCATGGTATTTGAGTGCTGCGGGAAAACCTTTTTCACGGCGCTCAATCGTTTACTAGTCCTTTTTCCTTCTCCTAACGCGACCGTCTCCATGGCCAAGTTCACCGTTCGCTCCTTTCTCAGTGAACAATGGACGACGATCCCCGTTCCTAGTGCCGATATCAGTGACAAGTCATTAGTTGTTACTGGAGCAAATGTTGGTCTTGGCTTCGAAGCAGCTGTTCATCTTGTCAATCTGAAACCAAAACAACTCCTTCTCACCACTCGTGACGCGGCCAAAGCCGAGCACGTTATCCATGGTATGATCATACATTTGTTCACATGCACCATCACCTACTCACCATCTTCATCACAGACCTCGAACGGCGGTGCACAGCCAAGGACGTCAAAGCATGGCCACTTGAGCTGGGCTCCTTTGACTCTGTTCGCAAATTTGTTGACAGGGTCGAGGCAGAGCATTTTACGATGGATGTTCTGATTGCGAATGCAGGCGTGTCGACGACCACTTACCTGAAGACGCAAGATGGATGGGAGACTACGTTCGTTTCGGGCCCCTGTGTCGCGCGATACCCACCTACTGACTTTCTATTCACTTTCAGACTTCAAGTGAACTATCTGTCGACTGCCCTGCTCAGCATTTTGATGCTCCCCCACCTTGTTAAGTCGACAACAACAGCCAATGCTTCGAGACTCCTCGTTATTTCGAGCGAAGCGCATCTCCGGGCCGGTGAACTCAAAGGTGCCACAAGATGGCACGGCATTCTTGGGAGGCTGAACGACGAGGAATACTGCACGCCTTCGTGAGCATCCAGCCGTACACACGCGATCCGGCGCTTGACCCGCTAACGTAGCGTCATGAGAAAGCGCTATGATCTCTCGAAACGTGAGTGAAACTTCCCACAGGGTCATGGCGTTGACTCGAATGTTTGAACACAATGACATTCGATTACAAAGTGCTGCAAGTGATGTTCGTCCGCGAGCTTGCTTCGCGGCTGCCTAACCCCACGCCTGTCTCTGTGTCAGCGATCAACCCAGGATTTTGTCACTCTCGCCTCACACGTTCGATTGAGAGTAATCCGGTCGTTTGGGTCGGCATGCGTATGATGAAGGCGTTTTTCGCGCGTACGACAGAGATGGGAAGTCGCACGCTTGTGCATGCCGCTGTAACACTTGGCGAGAGAACCAGGCATGGAAGATACGTATCCTGTTGTGAGGTCGCTGAGGAGAGTGACTATGTTTTGAGTGAAGAAGGAAAGGAGATTTCGAGGCGTTTATGGGTAGGTGGTTTCTCCATTGTTCACCCGCGCGAAACGGATTTGGCTGACGGGACAACCCCTGTGTCTGCCTACAGACAGAGACGATTGAGATTCTGGCAAGGACTGATCCGAGAGTGAACCATGTCATTGCAGAACATTTATTAGCTCGCTAAGCTTTGCAGCATGGACTTTCCGGAGATGTGTCGTGTTGTCGAAGCGACGCACGCTATTTGATAAGGCCATGGTGACAGAGGGCACAACTGGTATCTGAAAAACTAGTTCATAATCGGCCAGGCAAGGAGTCACGGGTAGCAGGTAGGAAGCCTGTGAACATATTGTGTTAGATACATCTACTGCTTGACTACCTGCGTACTAAGCAAGAGTGCCATCCACTAAAGATACATGAGTGTCAACTGCAAAGTTGCGTATGTGAGCTCCAATATGCAAGCTAAAAGTATATCATTGATTGAACGATAGTTCGGATTAGCGTCAGCAATAAAGTATGTGAATTGCCCCAATGTTAAGGTGAGACAATGATGAACAAGACGTTATACAAGAATTACAAGGCAAAGCTTGCGAAAGGGTTCGCGATCCTCTTCGGCTTTGGAGGGACACGGATATCCTCATCATCAAAAGGCGTAGCAAACGGGTCAACCAGTTCGCCTGGAGATTGTACGTGCATATTCGTAAGAAGCCGTGATGTTGACCTGGTGGATTCGTGTCGACTGATAGGGTTCCCCGGTGGCGGAGTGACTGGCGCAGGAATGGTCAGTGAACGTTTAGGTCCCTTATGCGCAAGGGCTGCATGCGAATGAGAAGCGGCTGTGGGATGCACCGCATGAATAGGCCTCCAAAACACCGGGCGTTCCTCAAAGGCATTATGCAACGGCATCGCCAGAGGCCCGTAATCGGGAGGGGCTGTACCGACGTCGGTAGGGACGTTCAGCCGGTTCCGAGGGGGCGCCGGGGGAGGCGGGGGGATAGTGAGAGGTACAGCCTTCTTCGGAGGGATAGTTTTAACCCAAGGGAGTGTGGGAGGAACCGGAGAAACTGATCGCTCTTCACGTGTTAGTGAGGATGCCCTGTCAATTTTTGGGAAATCTCTCGGTGCAGCCGCTGTGGCTTGTTCGACCGAGATCGTCAACTGCGGACGAGGAGTACCGGTACTTGATGCGGGCCTATTGACGACAAACTCTGAAACAGGTCGAGTGGAACTCCCTTTCTTCCAAAAATATCCAGTCATCGGTTTGAACCAAGCAGACTTTGGCTTGTCTTCCAAACAATCCCCTTCGGAAGGTTTCTCTCTGTCATTCTTCTTCTTGCCAAGGTTCATGAGCCTCATTGGACGACTAACAGCAAGGTGGGTTCCAGACGTCTCGAGATGTTGATTACTTGGGCCGTCACGGAGTAAACTGTCCCAGCTCTTCTCGAAGGTAGGTTCCAGCGACTTGAGAGGATGGCTGGGTGGGGCTTGAGACTGGTTTGACCGGCGGAAAAGGTCAATACTAAATGGCGAACGAGCGGGTTCAGGAAGCGGCGTAAAGGAGCGTAAAGGAGGATCCGAAACACTGTGGCCCTTCTCGGAATCTCCTACACGAGGCAGAGTCGCCCCCTCTGTGAACGGCATGACAAAACCCTCGAGGCCATCTCGTTGTTCCTGCTGCCATTTCCGCTTCTTATACGCGTCCGCCCAGTTCTTGACATAGGAATGCCAAAACACGATGGCGAGGCCCATCAACACGACCACTCCCCATAAACACATAAAGATGGCAAACATTAACCGTTCCTTCTTCAACGAGTCGACATACGTTTCCACCAACCTGCCAACGAGACCCTGAGAATTGTCCGAAGTACCACCAATAGCAGCATTGGCAATAGGCTGCGTGATTTCATTGACACTAGTAGGCGAGAGGACAAGGACAGTCTCATTGACCTGTGGGAGATTGACGTTCAAGTTCTCATTTAGAAAAGTGAGTGCCTGTTCGATGGCGTCGACTTTAGAACCAATCAAACATTTGATGAAATCTTGCGCAGGTGTTTCGAGGATTGTCCCGTTGAAAACGGTGCCCACGAGGTTCTGAACATCGGTGTAGAAGTTGTTGAGGGTGGTATTAAGGGTGGTAGTGGTGCCATTTACCCAGCCAAAAAGGCCGTCGTTGATTGTGGATTGAACGGTCTCGACCTTCGCGTTGATCCCGCTGGCATATGATGCGGACTGGTTGTACATACTGCTGTTCATCTGTGTCGCAATTGCACTCGAAAGGTCTTGCACGCTCGCAGCAGCTTGAGCAGTGTACTGGGCTTCGAGAGGGCCAATCGCAATGAGCTGAATTTGGACTGAGAGCAACCCGAAAAAGCCAATAAGAAAGCATGCAAGCGCGGGAGGATGAAAAACATAGTGCAGAAGCCAGCGGAGGTGGATATGCTGAGATGGTGTGAGACGTAGCCGACCAGCAAGCATAAAAGCGATACGAGTAAGCAGCGGATGTTGCGCGTCGCACTGAAGCATCAGGAGATTGTGATTGGTGAGCGTCACAGAAGGTGTAATCTTGGAAGCAGTATGACCCATTGTCGGATCGGACATCCAGGCCTCACGCGTAAACCGCAAGTGTCGTATAAGACAACGCCATTTGTACCACTCGAAGACACAATGACCAGCGAGGAGCAGGACGAGGACCGCGATCAATATTATTGTACCGATTTTTGTGATTTGGAGGAGGTCATTTCCAAGATTGTCAATAGAAGAAGTATCGAGGTTGCTGCAGAAAGAAACCGTGTTTTGTGCCGGTACGGGAAGTAACGTAGGATCAAAGTTAAGACCCAAAAGCGTATCGTTTATTTCAGCCTTGACAGCTTCAAAAGGAGTATCCACCCTAAAAAGCGTGAGAAGTGTTCGCTGATGGGAATGGGTAACCTACAGGTCCTGAATGGTATTCTTAATGGACGACACAGTGGGTAGCGAGCTGTTAAGTTGAATCAAAGCGTTCTCAAAGTCGGTAGGAATGGTGATATTGGAGAGTGTATCAAGGCTAGACACGTTGAACTGCGGTGCTTGGATTTTCCCAAAAGGATTGATCGAATTTATGGAATTGACAGCACTCTGGATAGCGGAGTTAACAGAAGTAGCGTCATTCTTGAGACCCGATACAATGCTGTTCAAAGTACTTTGTAAAAAGGAGGTGATCTAAGTAGATTGATGAGAGAACTAAGCTGGCAGGGGTAAAAGACATACCTCTTGGACTGCACTGATGAGAAGATCCAATCCACCTACTACAATGAGCTCGAGGAAGCAAAGGAATGTCGATCGGTAGATATCTATGAGAAAATTGATGATTGCTTCCATACATGTCAACGCCAGGACGAGTGCTTCACGGGCTCCGTTCATGGTCCCATTGACTGCATCCGCAAACTGCTGGTTGGTCGCAATAGCCAAGTAACGTGGCATACTGGCAGCAGCAGCCGCAGCCTGTTCGGCAGCCTGACAAGCTGTAAGAAAATCATCCTTTGCATTGGCCACTGATGATTGAGCCTCCTCCGAAGAAATTTGCAGCCTGAAGATGACGAACAACAAGGAAATGATTGGATAGGCCAGCCATGAAAGGGAGAGAATGTGAGGAAGTTGGAGGTAAGGTTTGAGCGACGTGGAAGTGGACCGCAAGTCGTTGGCGTCGTAGTAGCGTGGCGGATCAGATTCCAGCGGAAACATTAGGTCGGCCTGCGACGTCAAGGCAAAGGAAATAACGTAGAAGAGAAAGAGAAAGTAGAGGTCCGGTTAAAAGGTGGAAAGCGTTGACCCATCCTTGTCTTTGTATTGGCGAACCCGCCGTCTTCATTTGTGCTCTCATTGTTCTTTACGACAATAACACTTTCCATTCTGGGATTTCTTAGGTAATCTCTTCCCGAGCGATCACGTGCTTATTTCTACCAAACTATGGACTGTCTGTTGGTACTCTACAGTGTTGCATGTTTTTCCATTTACGAGTTATATACTAGTTACGACCCAGGAATTCTGGAAAAGGTCGACCAACATTCATATCAGTGACTAGTGAATGACCGCGAACTGGTCACGCATATCATGGTGTCACGGATGTCACACCAGCACAGCCTCGCTCGGATGGGTAGACTCGGACTTGTAACGGTAGTGATTGTCGATTCATCCGAGGTGTTGTTCTGTACTACGGTGATGGTCGTTGTTTATGTTGCTCTTCTGATAACTTGGTAGTGGTCGTCACCAGTGACCTTGGGTATTGAAGACCCCTAATTCACTAGTATGTACGTACAAGGTTTCTTGCGCCGATTTGAACACCGGCTGTTTGTCTCCCGACGAGTCGTGGCAGGCTGTACCAGTAGCGCTGAACGACCATCGTCCTGGCTAGGACACACTGCACATGGCTACTGTAACGCTTCAAGTTTGCAGCATCTTTCTTGTGTTGTCCATCCCAACTCTGTACATCGCGAGTAGATTCGCAGGGCCTAGTAGGCATCGCGGCAACACCCTTCTCCCTCCAGGGCCGAAAGGCTATCCCTTGCTGGGAGCAGCGTTGAGCGTTGATCCTTCCAAGCCATGGTTCACTTACTTCCAATGGCGTAAAATATTTGGTGCGTTCCATACAGTCGAATATCTTTTTGCATGCCTAATGATTTAACTCAGGTGACCTCGTCTATACACACCTCTTTAGTATGGACGTGCTTGTCATAAATTCCGCAAAGATAGCTGGTGAACTGGTGGAACGTCGGTCAAATATCTACTCGGATCGACCAAAATTCCCAACAGCAGAACCGTGATTACTCTGCATTGCTTTTCGTTCATTTTAATAACCTGCATAGATATGGGATTGCGAACGGTACTCTTCTCATGCCTTATGGGGACACGTGGCGTCTCCACCGCCGCATTTACCACCAAGCTTTGAATACTGAAGCTGCAGCGAGCTATCGGCCGATGCAACGCGCAAGAGCTCTCCAGTTGATTTCCAATCTGGCCAAAGACCCTCAGCATTTCTCTGTGCACTTTTACTCGTTTGTTCCATTTTCGCTTGCAAATGCACCCCTGAGGTATCGTTCTGTAGCTATTCTACGTCGATTGTCATGTCAATCGTGTACGGATATGACACAAGACCGACAAATGACCCCTATGTTGACTATGCCGAGAGGGGCACGAGAGCAATCGCAAAGGCAGTCGACCCAAAGAGAGCTGCCCTACTCAGATTGTTTCCATTCCGTAGGTTTCTCTGTAAGAAAATACGCTGACTGATTCCCTTTAGTGCTCAGGCTGCCTACATGGATACCTGGCTCGTTCAAGGCCGAAGCTGCCGAGTCAAGGAAGTTTGCAACTGGGTTTCGCAAATTTCTCTTTGAGATGGCACTAGATCGAATGGTAGGCATATCCTATTCTCCATCTGAGTGGTTTTCTGAGATCTCTCGAGGCATCTGGAATGGGCACACCATCAATGATTAGTGGCGCTGTTGAGAAAAATGAGAGAGATGGTAACTCGCCAGAAGTAACTCTAGCTATCAGGAACACTTCCTCTGTTGCATATGGCGGTAAGAATTATCAGAGTTTACTTTGCTACCCTCGCTTACATCTCAGTGCAGCTGGATCGGACACTGTGCGAACTTCTGGATGTTTTTACACGGGGGGATATTGACATGTGAAATGTAGACAGCAGCTAGCCTGGATGTTTTCCTACTCGCCATGGTCCTATACCCCGAGGTTCAACGGCGAGCACAAGAGGAGATAGATGTTGTCATTGGCTCTGATCGACTGCCAGATTTCAGTGACAGAGCCTCTTTACCCTTTGTCGAGGCTGTTATACGGGAAACTACAAGATGGCATCCCGTGGTCCCACTGGGTCAGTCTTGACAATTCTGTATCGTCCATGCTGACATGTCTATGCGCTTCTAAAGGATTGCCTCACGCAACTTCAACTGAGGATATGTATGAAGGTTTATATATTCCGAAGGGTCTGCTTAGATATACTCTTAATGTTCCTCTGCTGATGTTAATTATCTCGTGCAGGAACCACCGTCTTGGTCAATGTGTGGTAGGCTGAAATTGGGTGTGCGCTGCGAACTTTTGAACGCCTTTGCAGGGGTCTTGCTCACGAAGAGGAAATTTATCCCAAACCATTCGAATTTAACCCGGAACGATTCATCAATCGTGATGGTACCCTCAGCAAAGAGGATTTCCCATTCGCATTCGGCTTTGGTCGAAGGTAGGCCGGAATCTATTTCGACTGACGGGAAGTGATACCTCTTCAGGATTTGTCCTGGACGATTTGTTGCCAATGCTTCGATATGGATCGCTGTCGTCTCAATGCTTGCAAACTTCGACTTTTTGAAAGCGCGGGACGACCACGGAAATGAGATTGACTTCTCGCCTCAGTTTGGGCCGGGGCCGACTTCGTGAGCAATTGTTTTCCCGCTGCATGGCCCTGATTCATAATGGAAACATCCACAGGCGACCCAAGCCATTCCCGTGTCGCATTGTCCCGAGGAGGTCTCCAAATGCGATCAAGGAACTGGCTATTGCAAATATTTGATTCCTTCCTGTCCTTTTTGCGCTGTACACGTGCATGGCTTTTGGGTTCAACACTTGCAGACTTGACATCGATACAATTAGATGTAAGTGAATCAGTGCGAGCCGGCATGTACGTTTTTACGGAAGCTGAATACAAGTGTTGGCCCTGTGAAAGATAAGTCGTATGGTTAGTAGCTGGGACCGCCGCGTTTTACACAGTGCCGTCACAAGTATCGAGGTCCTAAAGAGATGATAACATTCATTCACTTTGACGGCGCGCTGAGTACCTTCTCTTTCATTACGTCGTGGAATGGGTAATTATCTCCTGATGAAAAAGGCGGCGGCCTTTAACCGGGTTCTTTTGCAATAACCCCGTGCGCTGATTCGCCGTGATATGGCCGTGATATGTAGGGCGTGGCGTCTAAGCAGTGCTGATGAAACGTCCGATCGCACACGGTCACTGCATCTATATAAAAGACGAGGTCAGTCCGAGTCGTCACTACACAGCACTGACCGTCACCCATGGACAAGGTACGGTCTAGATCCAAGAAAACCAACAGGAAATTTGTGTATCACTATCTTTTCTCCCAAGCACTGCCTGGACGACCTACCCTTCTCTTCATCCATGGATTCCCCTCAACGTCGTATGACTGGTACCACCAGATAAATCATTTTCAGCCAAAGGGGTATGGGTTGGTTGTTCCCGACCTTCTCGGATACGGACAGACGGAACCAAAGTCCACCAACCCTGCCGATTTCCTGCACACTGCAATAGGACAGGACTTGATAGAAATTCTTGACGAGGAAGGCATCAAAAATGTGATCGTGATTGGACATGACTGGTATCGAGTTTCCGCCTGTTCGTGCCCACGTATTACCATTAACCCTGAGACAGGGGTTCAGCCATCGCAAGCACACTGTCCGTGGAGCACTCAGACAAGTTTCTTGGTTTCGCCTTCATCTCAGTCAATTATCGCCCTCCCGCGGCCTTCCCGCCGCTCAATGTCCTCCTTGAGTTCCAAGAGAAAACGTTTGGACGCCCGTTGATGGGATACTGGACACTCTTTCGAAGAGAGGACGCTGCCAGCCTGATCGAGACCAACGTAAGTTTGCCGTAGTCTTGCTTGCATCGCCTTTATTCAACTTGGTTCCTCACGGACGGAAATATAAAAAAGATCGATTCTTTTCTTGATATTCTTTACGCTGCCGATCCTGAAACATGGAAGACGTATATGAACTTGCCTGGCGAATTTGAGCAGTTCATCTTGCAGAAAAAGAGGCTTTCGACAGCACCCTACCTGACACCCGAGGTACATTCCCCTATTATTATTTCACAGAATGGGACGAATACTGAACCGCCTTGATCAAGCACTATGAACGCATCAAGACCTCTCTTCTTCAGGGAGGACTAAGCAGCCCTCTCAACTGGTACAGGAGCAAACTACTGGGCGTCGAGAAGGGTACTGTAGGTATGCTCCAGGGGTTATTTTGTTGCCAACGCTGCGTACTAATTATTCTGGGGCGAAGCTGTATCCGAAGAAGATACCTATATCAAGAAGCCAGCTTTCATGGCTGTGGCAAATTACGACTATGTCTGCGTCCGAGAGTTTGCTACCGCAGAGATAAAGAAGTATGCCCGAGGTGGTTTGACGATTGCAGAGTTCGATACAGGACATTGGCCACACTTGGAGAAACCAGAGGAACTCAATGTAGCGCTCGATCACTGGCTGACAGATGCATTCAAGTTGTGATGAGTTGCGATCAACGGCGAATGTACGATATGGGTGCAATATACTTTTTGTTCTATGCCTGGGCGTAGTGCAAGTGAGAATGAAAGCTGTTTGAATAATGCTCCCGAGAAACACGAGTTAGTAACATAGACCCACGTTCTTCAAGGTTGCAGTATTGATATATCATATAATCTGTAGATGAATACACATCTAATACCTGTGCGTCCCAATTAAACGGACATGCAAGCGGCAAGAATGCACCGAGGTATACAGTTTATATAGTTAGTGATCAATGCAGGAGAAGGAAGAGGGCAATTACGACCTGACAGCCGTTCAGTGTTTATTCATTGACGGAAAGCTTGGGTAGAGTGGACATAGGAAGAAACACGCACATTTTATAGTCTACCTTCTTGGTCTCTCCGCTTGCGGTATATTCTACGGTGATGTCTAGATCCCGATTGTTTCGTGCGTTAGGTGCACACGAGAGCGTGCCAGTTATTTTTTCGCCTTCGGAAATTGTAATCGTGGAGGGCGTGTAGAACACTGTTTGCCTTTGATGTAGCTCGTCAGTGGGATGTCCAGAGATTACCATGAAAACGTGAGGCTCACTTCCAGTGCGTATATTGCGCATGAGGTCCTGTCGAAAATTGAATCTTCTTGTGTGTGCAGTCGAATGTTACATCGAACCATGCAAGAAACGCGTGAATGTCTAGGACAAACGGCTTAACGGAAGGAAAAACAGCAGATAGATGACGTACAGTCGTTCCGAGTCGCAGTAAGCGTAAATGGTGCAATAAAAGTCAAGTCTTCTTTTTTGGCAGTGAGCAGGTTAATATGCTGCTGGCCATCAGTATCGTTAGTAACTAACTGAAGGATCGCCAACCTTTAGCATGTAGGGATCAGTAACCACTGACTTGAGCTCAACGGTGTCAACTAGTGGCTCGCGCAGTGCGATGTCCTTTATGCAGGAATAGTCAAACCCATAGACATTGTCCCAAACTAGTACAAACGATCAGATTGATATAGGTGACTTCTGATCGACACCTTACAGTTGATTTTCTCTTCTTTGTAATCTTGGTCTTCGATTGCGGCTAAATACAATCTTGCATTGTCGGGGAACATGGATCCACCAGGCTTCAAGTATTTGTCGCGAGCCAGCAGAACAGTGTCGAGCATGGATTCGTAGAGCAGGAAATAACCCATCCACTCGGAGATGATGATGTCATATTGCTGTATTGGTAACTCGACGTCTTCGAGTTTGCCCTTGACAAGGGTGATGGCTAACCACAAGCACTGACTTGAGGAGTGTGCAACCAAGTAACGGTGAAAGAGATACGTACTGTCCTTGAAGCCATTAACCTCGATGATTTTTTGCGCCTGATCGATGATATTTGACATGTCGATCTATGGATTGAGTGCTGATCAGATAATCCGGCAAAAGCACCAGAAAAGCGACTTACCCCGACGATATGAGCAGCCCCGGCCTTGGCGGCGAACATGCTGAGAATACCTGTTCCACAGCCGACATCGAGAACGGTCTTCCCTTTGAATATATGGCCGTTATTCACAATTGCTGAACGATATGACCCGGTCCGGACGGTGTCTTTCAACATCTCCTCGTGAATTCCTGGTTGATAGAATACAGCGCATAAGATACATAGTGAGGATCTTCATTGGCAACCCCGCACCGAAATGCGCATATGAATCGGCGTAGCTGGAAGAGACAAAAATAATTAGATATCAAAATCTGGCAGAATGAAGTACGGGTGTGAGCGAACTAGTCCTTCGAAGTCATTGTATCTGGTGAAAAATCGTTTGAAGGGTTGATTCCGTCCATGTCGCAAGCGTCCGCCCAAACGATCTCGAGAGGAGAAAATGAAAGGAAGAAATCTGCTGGTTGGAATGGACTTGGCCCCAAAAGGGAAAAATACAAACGTGCACAAACAATACGGCTAGTTCACGTGACCCTTGACTACTCGCTACTTTGCCCGCAGCTGCCAGTCCTTCAACCAGCTTCAAGCATTGGGATGATCGTTGATTCTACCTCCAATATGGTGTGTATTGGACTCCCTTTTGTCCTCTGCGACTCTAATGCCGCATTTCCAGGTTAACTACACTGACAATCCCCCCGCTTATGAGTATATTGCCGGACAAGGGTCAAGTGACAGTAGGTGGACCCAATTCGTTCTCGCAGGATATCGCTGATGGATGACAAGACACCCAGCCATCTAGTCCGGCTGACAAGCAACCGCCTAGGCCACTATCCCAACATGGCCCCTCGTCCCCACCAGTTGTAACCCTCCACGTCGCACCTGTTCCTGTTATGCCCCAGCCCAGAGTTTACCACTATGAGAATCCTGCTACTGGGGAACATTTGGCATCGCTCTTACCCCCCGATCATCCCGAGATGTTGTGCCTACAACAGGGGGGTCACATACCGCGATCCAAGTTTGGCTTTCTCGGTAAGCGTTCTTCTCTGCGGAGTTAATGTCCTCTCACATATCTTGTTTCAGGTATTTTGGCAGCTATAGTGTGGTTTCCGCTCGGAATTGGTCTCTGTCTTCTCGATCGCCGAGTGCAGTGCGCGCGTTGCGGAACCGTTATAGATAACGGCATCTGCGGTTAGGTATCGCTGGTCTGTGGTGCTCTATCCCCTCTTGTTGTACGCTCACTTCTGGACCCTTATTTGATGCACTTATGTCCCTGTATCTATATAATCTGGCACATGAATCCACAACTCTGTTTTGCGACCTTTTCGCTGAGCCATTTGAAACATACGATCCTCAGCAATCTCTACGAAGGCAACGGCCATCTATATTCGCTTGTCTTCATGATTCGTTGATGCCTGACAGTCTGACATTAGTTTGGAGGCACAGGACACGTGGCGACGTCAAGTTCACAAGCAAAACACAGGTTTGTCTCTTTTAATATCCGTTGTCCCGCTTTACATTTTGGCCAGGGTTTCAAACACACCGAAAACATTACAAGCAAGCCAACACGACATCGCTTACCACCCCAAACCGGTAGTATTAGTATTATAAGACACTGCGGTCTCCGCTCATGCCGCCGATATCAAGTCCTCTTCCGTGCGTTGTGACCCCATGGATTCTCAACTTACCTTGGTCGAACCTTGCAGCCCCATTCTCCCAGGAGAAAACATCGTTCTCATGTTCAACAGAGATGACATGTTGAATACGGTATTGCATGTTTCCGGAGACAACCTACCGAGTTACACCGTCAACACCATGGACAACGCAACCACGATATGTGCAGGAGATTGCTTGCTCGCGACCGTCAGACGCAGGATGGTCCTGCCAGACCAAATTACGTTTCCAGGTTCGCGACCAATGAGTCTCAACAGCTGGCTTAAAGCACCAATGCTATCAAATTTGTGAGTGGTTAGTGCATGACATCGAAACCAATCTGAAGCACGGACAGTCCTCTTGCGTTCGATGTACTTGGTAGACGATTTGAATGGAAACAAAATATTGCGAGACAGCTCGTGGTTCGTCCTCACGCAACCTCCGCCGCAGATAAGGCTGCCAATACGCTGCGCAGATGTATGAATCCAGCTGTCCCGACAACATCGTTGCATGCTTTTCGAAGGGTCGTGAGGGCCGAACGCGTTCCCCCCGTCTCACTATTAGACCTGAGATGGATGAGATAAAAGATATGATCGTTTTGTCTTGCATATTGGCGGAGCAGAAACTACGGGTCTTCACTCTAAAGCAAGCAAAAACCGCCATGGGTATGAAAAATATTCTGTGAGCAATACGATCAACACACTGATGTATTTATCCACCTCGGGCAGCATTACTGTATATTGTACCAGCTTATAGTTAACTTAAGGATGGTATCATTCGGGGTCGGGTACCCTGAGCAAGAGCACTGGTGTAGATAGATTAGATGTAAACAGTATATATATTGAACCAGCCTCAAGCACCGTTGCATTTCCGACTCTGCAAGACATATGTACATGGTTTCATTGCAATTGTGTGTAATATTTAACGATCTGATACGGTGTCCTGCATCTCAAACTTCATGTCGCCGATCTCGGTGTCCATTCTGGCATAGGCTGATTCACGACCTGTTCCATACTACTCTCCACCATGGCCGTCATCTCGAGCGCAAGCGAATTAAATTTCGCGCCTTCTGCACCCAATGCCCAAAGCGAGACAGCGAGAGTGTTGGGGCCGTTATAGTTCAGAATGCCTTGTGCTGGAGTAGCACAGGTGTGAGTCTGGCCACAAGTGTGACAAGATAATCTGACACGTACGAACTGGGAATGAAACTTGCGGACCGATGTTGTTGACTGGATGGGATGTCAGGACCGGCGGAAATTATGCGGGACAAACAGCAACAACACATACCGTACTTGCCAAACTGGTACCCATTCACATAAAACTAGTGCAGAGTTGAATGGTTCGTTGAGAAAATGATATCACAACAAACGTCGCAACTGCGATTTACCTGTGATCGAAAGTACGAGTTTGCAGTGATGTTTGAGATGACGAGTGCGATTGGGTAGTCGACACCAGCGGGAACGTCAAGGGTAAATGTTGTCCTAAGCGCATCAGTTAGCTCATGTACCCGCACCAGCAATTTAAGTCGGACCTATAAAAACTAACACCAGCATCGGAGATTCCAGCGGTTGGCGAGCCTTGTTGCCAATGTACATCAGGATATCCGGGGAGGTGCCATCCTTTTGCCTTTCAATAACGAGACAATCCTAAGAATGTCCCACTTACCAAGTCGTTCACCATACAGACCACCTTCATTGAGTGGCCCGCGAGTCGTGTCGACGTACTGTCAGAAACACGAAAGCGCGTTGGGACACCAAACTAATCTGTGTAACGGAAACAAGGGACTTACGTCCTCTCCCCCCAAGTTCCCAGCCACCTTCCAAGTGCTGATCTCTGTGTCCGAACCACCAACAAACGAGTAACTCAAGATACCTCGCGGTGCTTTGAAGGTGTCACTTGCAGCTGTCCAGTCCTCCTCGTAGCCCATGTGATCTTGCAAGATCGTGATGACGTATTGAACACCGCTCACAAGCCCTTTAGTCCCCGTGAACTCGAACGTGCCCTCATAATTGGAATGCTTAGCGTCTCCAACCCAAGAGCCTAAGAATGTCTGATTAAGCCATAAAGAGTAGCCGAATGCGCTTCCTCCTTGCACAGCGAGCTTGAACGCACTCTCGCGGCCTGTGGACATGAAACGCCCACGCCAAAGAATGTTGCCGGTGTGGTATCCATAATCTCCCGCATAGAGGACAACAGGTGTGTTGGGCTGAGTAGGGTTGACGGTGGTGGTGTGATTGGCTGTGGTCCACAGCGCGTCATCGTAAGTCACGCCAATCTCAGGGAGCGAGTCTGCAGTTTTCTTTGTGCGTCGTTAGTGAGGTTGAGCGAAGAGGGTTACGAATACTTACCCATGTCAAGGATTCAATATCCGGGAGGGATATGGAAGGCAACGATGCACTCTTCGATGAAATCACAGTTCCATAACTCGTAGTTTCTAGTGAGAGCGGCTCGCCGTTGAAAGTCACTTGCTTCGAGGACGCAGTCGGAGCAATGATTTCGAATGACGCCGTGCTATTCAGATCGCCCATGATCTCAAGCGTGCTGCCTGATATTTGTACCGAACGAATGAGATAACCACCTTTGATGATGATAGGGTTCGTAGTACTGTAGTTTGCAAAGGATCCGGTAGAGGGGAGATACATCACCCAGAATTCATAGGCATTCGCACGGTCTGACCAGAGTCAACACTAACTCGTATTCTGGTGAGGGTACCCTTACCTAAGATATAAAACAAGATATTAGATCCAACTTCCACGACTGTCTGATCCGACGTTGTGTATTGAATAACAAGGGTCGTCGAATCAATTACCCCAGTTTTGACTGACTGCGTTCCTGAAACGACGTTGATATTGGGGACAGTGGCGGAATTGAATTTGAAGGCAGTTTCGTGAAGCTCGCCAGCATTTCCGTAGATAATAATGACGTCGCGACCGTCAATGGTCGCCCTGATGGTGGTGTTCATATGAGTTCGGGGGAGTTTGCAAGAAAAGAAAGCATATACCAGGTCAAGATCTCTCCGGAAGAGTACAGCAAATGGTTGGAACCCGCGGTGTAGTCGACAACGTAAACCTTTGAATCCTTACCATCGAGCGTTAGCTGTCCACCCAGTTGGGGAATGGTCAGATTGCCGTTGCTCGTCGGAAGTGTGAGTGTATACGTTTCCACAGCGTTCGAGTTTACATTATATTGCCTTTCAATTAGGAAGAGTGAGAAGGGGCGAACGAATGGGACTGCAATACCGACCTGACAATATAGAAGCCAGTCGCATTCCCAACGACATCCAGTACCTGGGTAGTCACTACGGCCGAATTACCTGTAAATGCTCCTTGGTTGGAGTTTAGGTTCATCGGACGTGTCGTAAGATATGCTGGGCTGACGCGGAGGAAGTTGGCTTGTAGCTTGAGTTCATAATATTTCTCGCGAAGCGTACGGTCTTCGGCAATGGCAGAACCCTAGAATGTATGTACATAAGAAATGGAACGTGATAAGTCAGCCGGAGGTTGCATACATAGTCGTAAGAGGTATACACCCCGGGGTAAGCGATACCACCCCAGTTCGTGCCGCCATAAAGCATGTACAAGTTGAGGTAGGTGGTTGACATGGATAACTCGTTTTTGTAGAAGACTATTAAGAAATTTTAAGTCCATCAAGTGTACAAAAAGGTGCTGCTGCATACCTCGTTCGAAACTGGGGCCAGTGAGGATAGCACAATTGTCGTAACCAGAACCTCCCCTAAGACAACATGTGAAGTACATGCTATAGGCGATATGGGTAACGTACCATCCGTCAAAGGCGCCACCTTGGAATTCATATACACTGTTGGGCTCTGTCGGAGTGTATTCCATGTGCGCACTCCAAAAATAACTACGATGGCGGAACGATGGGCACCACGGAACTGTACAACAAAGGATACTCACACGGGGACACCGTCCCGGTTCCACTCGTATGGGTTGGCACAGTCAAAGCCGTTGGGATAGGCATCATATCCTAAACGAGTGAGAAATGAGACCAAGGGCCGTGTTACTAAACATGACTCACCCCAGATATCAACACTGAGATAGTGGCCAGATGGTGACGCGTCGTTAAACGTGATGGGCACCGTGATTCCAGCGTTTCGCTGGAATGTAGCACAGACTTAAGCCACAGAACCAAATGGAAACACGAGTCCTCACGAACCCAAGCAGTCAATAGCTCACTTTCATATACGAAATCTTCCGAATACCCAGAGGCAAACCCTGTGTATTCGTTTTCTGACTAATCGAAATGATATCAGCCAGGTAACTTTGCAACGACTGAGGAATACCAATACCTGAACCAGGATGACAGGGCCACCGTTTGTGATCTGGTTTTCAGCAATGATGTGTCCAATGGTCGAAACGTAATTCTGCCATGCCTCGAAGTAAGATGTGTTCGACGTCCTCCACAAACCTGGTGTGTATGTGCCCCAGCCCGGGAAGCCACCGGCCGTGGTCTCGGCATTTATATACGGACCTGTGTAGATGTAAGTCGGATGCCGTACAACAAACGTCGACTTGAAAGGCAATGTTTACCAGGTCTAGCCACAAGGTAGATACCGGCTTGTTTTGCCGCTTCGAACCAGGGTTGCAAATCTCTAAATCCCTCAAAAGAGATTTCGCCACGCTTCGGTTCCAGGATACCCCAGAATACATAGAACGACACCGCATTGAAGCCCATTGACTTGATCTTCTGAAACAAATCCAAATGGAGTGATTGCACTGGCATCCTGAATATTTTATGTGAACGTTGTTGATGTCAAGTGGATGTGAACCCAATACCGATAGGGATGCATTTCCCCACTGAAGAGGAACAGACGTTCCCCATTGATCATGATAGAGTACTCGTCCCATGTAACCTAAAACGTCAGATACCACTGAGTTGTCCTTGACAGCAAGAGTAGACCTACGTTGTCTTGCAATCCATCCGAATCTCTTGCAAAGTAGAGGTTACGATTGACATGGGAACTCGATAATGCGAATGATAAAGTCGTGCCCAGTAGGGCAGCGAACAAGTGAATCAACATCTCCCCCAGCGCTAGGTTCAATGAACGCTGAATCTGAGAGTGGGAATGACCCAGCCAGTTCCACGGCTCTTATATGCGGGACGGTAACATGCGGGAGGGTGAACGTGATCTTCTCATGGACCGATGGTCTCCTTCTGGCACTGGAGAAGGACAGCATTAGACCAACAAAGGTAACAAATGCACAAATAGCGCAGTTATGAAGGACTAGAACTTTGATGGTACGGCCCTGCTGACCCGGCGTTTCGTTCAAGCTGCCTTACCTGGTAGATTAGATTTCTTTAGTCTTGCCATCGTAGTATGCTAGTCGTGAATGAACGTTGAACTTTGGTAGATGTGTTTATACCGACTTGCATGGAGGAGCTGGTTTCAGAATCATCGGTTGCCTTGTTTGGAACAACACTACTTGAATTCTCAACAACAACTCAATGGCCCGTCCTCAGATTGAATATGTGATATTCGACATGGATGGTAATTGACTCTGCCGTTCTCAACACCCCTCCTCACTTGGAACCAGGACTACTGATCGACACCGAATCGGTGTATACCAAAGTGACTAGTATGCATAGCCCGCAGGCTGTCCGCGCGTGATTGATCGCACAGATAGATGACATCCTTGCGCCGTATGGAGCAGAGATGACTTGGGAGATCAAGGCTGGACTCATGGGTAAAAGTTTGTCTTCCGATCCATGCTCATGCACACGGATTTATCTTTTTTTTTTTTTTTGGTTTCTGTCCCAAGTCGAACGTGAAGCAGCCGCTCACCTCCTCTCCTTCTTCCCCGGAATCGCGCTCACGCAAGAAGACTACATCACACGACGTACAATCGACCAGGACCGTCTCTGGCCAACGGTTCGCCCGTTCCCTGGCGTCCCAAAACTTATTGCACATCTCGCAAAGCACAAAATTCCGATCGTAGTTGCCACGTCCTCGAAACGACGTAACTTTTTGCTCAAATCAGCTCATCTTCACAAAGAGATCTTTGGGTATTTTGGGTGTGGGGTAGAAGGTAAGCAGGAGATGGTCGTCTGTGCGGACGATGTCGCTGGAAAGACCACTGGGAAGCCGGAACCATACATCTTTCTCTTTGCTGCTCGAGAGAAGTTGGGAAAGGACGTGGGGGATGGGGAAAAGGACGTTAGCCCCGAGCACACCTCGGAGAGAATCAAAGGCCTAGTGTTCGAGGATGCGATTCCGGGAGTCGAGGCCGGAAAGAGAGCTGGAATGTCCGGTACGGTTTTCTCAAGATCTGTCACCTACTGAGACGATGCGTGTTGCTGACCCGAGCTCTAGTGATTTGGGTTCCCGACCCAAACTTGTTGGCCATGGAATACTCGGGCGAGTATATACCAGATCAAACACTTCACTCCATAGAACAATTTAGGCCCGAGGAATGGGGTCTTCCTCCTTACGAGTAGGCGAGGGTGGTGCTAATGCATTCACAAAACACTTACACTAGAGACCGAACATTATACAAATCCAAAGTGAGCAAGTTAGAAATATGAGCCGGCTCCAACATACGTACGTGTCGCCGTATGGTTTCCATCTTCACTGCTATCATCATCGACTATGCTATCGTCTGTTCGACTACCAATCTGCAACGCCTCTAGTAGACCCAAAGCCTCGTCTTCCTGCCTTTTTTTCTCTGTCCGCGTCCGCACCTGGTATCCTTTCGACCCGGGTCCAAATTTTGGGTCGGGTAGCGTATATGTTCTTGCGGTGACTGCCATTCTCCCTTCGGGTATGAATGTCTGCAGCTCTGGTCGTTTTGGTACCGGGTCAAACGTCAACTAAGGATGCTGTTGAATATGTTTTTCACAAAGATACATTTGGGACGAGTAGTTTTTTTCATTTCCAGTGCTGAAGAGTGCGACTTACCGAGTCATTGATCTTTTGGTAATGCTCCAGAAAAGCCCTGACGGACTTTAGTTCCTTCTCAGTCCTGGCTTTTCTGTTTTGCCGCTTGCCATCTTGTTCTCGTTCTTTAGTCCCATCCCGTCCCATCCCGAACCCTTTGGAAAGCCGCGGTGCGTGGAGATCCTCAAGCTCCTGTTGGGCCCACCTGAGAAAGCCCACCGCTTCCCCGCCTTTCCCAGGTTTTGAAGTCTCGCCGGCGTCCACTCCCAGCCATTTGTGTGCGATCGCGGAATGAAACTTGGTCTCCTTTTCAAGATATTTTGACAACTCTGTAGATACTTCCCCTCCGCCATCGCTTTGAGACTTGGATGCAGACCCAAAGGTAGCTTTAAGTCCAGATGTAATAGACTTTGATGACGTCATAACCAACGATCGTGCAGACGAATAGAGTGCTGCACAGTCAAGATGGAGTTTCGCTAAGAGTGCGGTGGATGGATGTGACTTGGGGAGGGGCGGGCCTGGTACGAGGGTGCTCTCGGATGCTGCTTTGGAGAGAAGTTTTCGAATAGCGAGTGATTGTGCATCTGCAAGTGCCATCCTGTCATACTAGGTCGTGAGCAATCTGCCGATGATGGAGTGGGATGGCCGACTTTGCCAGTGCAGCATTGACTTCCTTGGAAAGATCAGGCGGCCTCACCCAGCTCCCATTCGAGACCTCGGTCAACTCGTCCAGGATAGTCTCGCTGATGGTCGAAAACACGCCACTCGCTCTGCAGAGTAGTGTGACCCCGAAATTGAGTTTCTCGTCCTTTTCCTTTCTCTCTTTCTCGCTTATCGCAGGGTCAAATTCGTAGGTGCCGAGTGAGGTGATGATTGCATGAGACAGGTTTGACAAGGCCATGGCATAGGTGAGAAGGGTGTTCGCGAGATCGGCCTGCAGCGATGGCAGTTGGAGTCGGGGGGAGTTGTTGAATAGCGTAGCAGAGAGCGTAGTTCTCCAAGAGAACACTGGAGGTAGACATGTACCTGTGTCGGTGGAAAGGGCACAAGCGGCTTACCAGGTTCGTACTTGGTGTACAATTCGTCAGACTGGACGCAGGCGATGATCCCGCGCAGATGTGGGATGTAGTCATCGAGGAGCTGTGGAGCCTGTCGTAGGGACGTGGTAGTCACGGCGGGGCTCTGAGACACACCTTGATGATGCGGAGATGGTCTCTCTGCTCGCAATTAGTTCGGCGAGCCTGTTTGAGCACAGCCCTCAAGTTTGCTCTCGCCTGTGTCGCCTCGGCGATGTAGGGCGTGTACACGTTCGCTACCGTGGCGTCGACGAGAAAGCTAGAGAAAGAGACTGAGCCAGTCGTGGGCAGGTCATAGACGTAGGTGGACATTGGGGAAAAAGAATGACCTGATCCTGGCTCGAACAGGAGACCTTCTGTGTGTTAGACAGATGCGATAACCAACTACGCCATCAGGCCGCATTCGAAAGTTAGATAAGACGATATGTGTATCGCTCGTTGCGATGGGATATGTTTAGCACAGAGACCATGTGGACAGACCGAGGCAACGGGAAATGAACGGTGGGGGTGAGGATGGCGCACACGTGGAAACACGTGCACTGCGCGTGGCATGAGCGTGGTCTTGTGTTTTGATCTCCTTTCCATTCCTGGCATAAGCATCACATCCACGTGATACCACGTGGGATGAAAAGTAGAAAAATAAGAAAATAAAATGGTCGACGAGCGATCGTTGTGTGTTCTGACTTGCGCGTTTATTTTCTTGTCTTTTATTCTTTTATTTTCTTTGTGGATATGTCTGGTTTTCCCATCGGCCAACACATCGCTGACCCGCGAGTTCTCTCTGACGAACTCGGTGAAGTGTGAGTGCGTGCGAGGACCGACGCTGACGAGCTGACCCGCCTACCAGACCCGATATGTATTCCAGCCTTGCCAACTACACCTTTGGTAGTCCTTCTCGTCCTCCTCCTCCGCTACACCTCGCGGACACGACAGAGTTCATCAGCCCCCTCACCACCGTCGTTCCTCGCCTCAACGCAGATCGCACACCTCGTCCCTCTGTCGCACCGCACTCGTCCACCTCTCCGTTCCATTCCGTCAGCAGTCATCCCTCGCAGGGTGCTGGATTACCCGCCTCTTCCTCGTCCCAAGTCCGTCTCAGCCCCACCGCCAGACCTCAGTCCTCCTCTGGCACGTTCTCCGGCTCAGACAGTGAGAAAGGCCAGGATCCTACCCCATCTTCAGATCCGATCATCGCTGCATTTTACAGGTCTCAGCGTGGTAGCGTCATGTCCGACAATGCCTCGCAGCATACCTTTGGTCGTGCCTCGCGTATGCATGGGGTCACCGCAGCAGCATATCAAGATGGGGCAGCACCATCTTCTTCTTCAGCCTCCGTCACAACGTCCCGCTCCAGCTCTCGTGCAAGCATGCGCACAACAGAGCAGTTTAGCAGTGACGATGAGCTTGAAATTGATTATTACGACGGCAGTTCTTCTCCCGTCACTTTTGCCAGAGATTATCTGGTCGACATCGACGAGGATATCGACCTTGTCATCCCTGGTCCTTCCACCTTCCAATCTTCACACTACAATGGCAGACGAGGTAGCCTACCCATGGCGATTCCCGGCGCTTTTCAACCCAATGACGCGTATGCTGCCCGTAGTCGCGAGGGCAGCATCCTCACCGTCCGTCGTCCCAGTAGGAGCTGGGATGAGTCTAGTGCACACCGTTCGTCTCACGCCATCGAAGATCCATCCATCTTTCTCCCAAAGTCCGAACCCGTCTCTCGCGTCGGCCGCCTCTCACTAGAGGTCATTCATGGAAAACAAGTCGACCCCAACGTTTATGAAGGTCTTGATCTATCATACATTCTTTCAAAGCAGTCCGAAGGTAGCATACGCTCATTTAATTCTCGCCTCTCCTTTGTCCAAACTAGCGCCTCGGGTCACCGCAGATCCTCCCCACACGTTCCCCTCGCCCTCGGGAGCACGTCTACTCTTCCTTTCATCGAAGACTCCTTTACGAGGCACCTTCAAAAACACGATCGCTCATTCGACGCCCAACGGTTCTACTGGTCGTTTCAACGAGAAAAGGCCGATGCAGCCAACACTTCCTCACGACGGAGGCAGCAAGCACACCACCATCGCAATGTCAAGTCAGGGAAAGAGATCCCTTCCCGAGTACAAGAGATGTGGCGTTGTGGACATGTCGGCCGCTTCAAGGTGGATAGACTGGTGTTTAAACGTACGTTTGTGCATCCATCCTTTTGATGCCACGCCGTTATTCATATATCATTCCTCGTGTCATTCGAACCTACGTTGGGCAGCTCAATCTGCTGATCCTGCCAAGGCTGCGCAGCAGCGAATTCAAATTCGTCATATTCCAGACCCTTACCTCATGGGCAACACTATCACTGGACCCCATAGCGTCATCCACAAGCACTCCCGAGCTGTTGCATTCTCAATTTTCCGTTCTCATGGCTTGTTTTCTGGGGGACGCCATGCAGGAGGAATAGGGATTAGCCACTCCAACGCTCCGACGCACATGAACATGCGAAGTGGAACCATGCTAGCGTTGAAGAAGGTGCAGGAACAGTATACTAGTACAAAGACAACAAGACAACTCGGTCCCTTCCAGTCCGGTGACAAAAAGCCGGGGGATTCGAGGGAGAAGGAGAGCAAGGGCAAGATCAAGACGTCCAGCAAGGGCAGAGTCAAAGACAAGAACACCAAGAAACATCGCCTGAACACAACGGAAAGCGCAGAATCGAGCACGGCTACCAGCAGTGCAGGGAGTATCACCAATAGCGCACTTCAGCACCCGGTTCCTGGTCCCGAACGTCCGTTGGCAAGGGTTCAATTCTCGCCCAACGCCTCTCCTTCCACAACTATTTACAAAGATGATGCACTCAATCGTCCCGTTTCCTCGGCGTCATTGCTGTCTACGTCATTTACCGATTCTACCAAAGCCCCAGAAAGCGAACTGTCCTTGACCCCGTCTATTCGGCATCACCGCGACCATCGTGATTCGATTGACTCGGAAGACCGCTTGCCTGCTCGTACGACTCACGCCGAAGCCTTTAGTGCATTAGATCCAAATGACATTGAAAGCCTACGGGCAAGAGCTCAAGGCCGGGCTAACGCTGATTCAATCTCGGCCTTTGAACGCTTATGGTCTCTCTTCCGTAGCAGCTCGAGAACAGACGAGAATTCGCTATTCGGCACGCAGCCTAGAGCGTTCCAACCTCCTTGGATGACCACCGCGGGCCGTGATCAACAGGAAGAAAATGATCGTGTCCTCGACGATCTGAATGCCTCCTTTAGAGACGTTGGCTTGCTACCAAACTCTAACAAGCAACCGAAGACGGGCTCAAAGCAAAAGTCTAGAGATGGCGTTCTTGACCAAATTCCAGACGACTGTCTTTACATGCTCTTGCCGCTTTGGCCTGGCGAAATTGACGCAGGAAGCGTCAATGCTGAGACCAGTAGCGCTGCATCCTACATCTCGATCGTGGAGAACCGTCAGTTTTTACTCGTTTACTATATCCCGTTTGGGGAAGCCAGTCGAAGAGACAAGAAACCGGAGAAAAAGAAATCAAAGCAATCCCACTCGTCGGATAGCGGTGTCGAACCAGATGGCAAAACGGCCTATCTGGCCGCGTTCCGTGTAGTCGCTCGAGTGGTCAGTTATGATGAATTGCGGCTGAGTGGCATCCGCATCCCGAGCGACGGCTTGGCCATCAACGGTCCCGAATGGGAAGCAATCAGTTACCCTGCTACCCCCGTACCCCGAGGCGACCACATGACCGACGTTGTCGTTTGCCAATGCGACGGTCGGGAGCATGGGTTCGACTTTCAAGAAGACGGTCTTCTCAGCCTGGGGCTTTGTTCACGGGAAGAGTCGCCTCCTCAGAATCCATATGACGAAACGGAAGAGATACGACATGGAAAGACGATACTCACGCCAATTGGCAGAGCCGCTGTCGAGATGATCTGGCTGGGCTGCCTCGCAATCACAAGCTTCGGACCTACGTGATAACATGGTTTGCTTTTTCTTTTTTCTTTTTCTTTTGGTCGTTTGTGTTTTATATATTCATGAGCATATATTGGCGAGTATGTCTTGGGATTTTTGACCCTTTCTTGCTGGTTCACGTCCTTGTCATTTTTTCACCAAACCACCCCCATCTACATCGGATTGCGTCACGCCTATGCATCGGTAGGATCCACACTTGCTGTACGTCTATGCCATCTATTTCTGCTATATCCCCCTGTCTCATATTGCATTCTCACTTCACAATTGTATACAGTTTTCTCGCCCTTTAATTCGTTTCCGATGGTACCCATCGCTTAATTACCTTGTGTAGCATCAGTTCCCGCCAGTATGGCTTTCATGTATAACCAATACATTCGTGCGTTTACTGCATGTCCGTCAAGAAGTAGAGAAGGACAACAAGAAAGCAAGTTCAAATGATTACCTCGGTCGGCAGCTAGTTGGCTCCACAGATAGATAGCTCTTTCATCTCTTGGAGGACACCCTCGACCTGCAATCATCTTGGCAACGCATTCCTATTCGTAACAAACCAAAGGCATACCTGAGAGTCAAGCTGACCAGCAGCGTAGTCATCCCTGACACTGTCCGTAAAATATCTAGCAAAGGTATATGTAGTGAGGATGATGCAGCACTCGCAAGCAGAAGCGACCCACCTCTGCACCGTACTCATCTTCTCGTACCCATCCTCTGCAAACTTGCACTGGATGCGAATCATGGCTTCAAAACTGGGATCGAAATAGGGAACGCGAAGGTCGAGCAACTGTGGTAGTTCCCCAATGAGCTGATCGTTGAGCAGCTCAAAGACTTCCTTGGCGTCGTCGTTCTCTTGTTGTGCCTGGGGTCGACAGAATACGGTTTGGAAGAAGCAATAGGCATTAATAAAACAAACCTTGGGCAGCTTGGTGGGGTCTTCGCTCGGCTTCTCTATCAACTTGCGTAGTCTACTCCTCGCTGCATCGTAATCGAGTAACTGATACGTCTGTTGGTAAAATACCACGTGAGGACAGCCGAGAGACACACCTTTTTGTTGCGCTTTGTTATATGCTCATTGATGATAGGAAAGTACGCGTTCATCTTTCCCAACGGCTCCATGATACACGTACGATACGGCGCATCCTAGCGCAAGACAGGAGGAATCAAACACGACGCCTCTCGTTGGTGGCGAGGCTCACGACGTACCAGTTCTCTCTGGACGCTGTTGTCGAGTTCTTCGACCGCACTCTTGAAGGCGTGCCCCGACATCGCACCATCAGATGTACGATCCGAAGCGCTGTAAAACTTTTCGATCGTATCTGCTAACCGGGCCTGGGCAGAGGTCATGGCTAACGCGCACACGGGTCACATCGTCGCCCACAGGCAGTCGTTCGCGCCGTCAACACTCACCTCGCATCGCATCACCATACGTCTTGCTATCTTTCTGTAGCGCCTGACATTCCTTTTCGAATCTAGGGAGGACTCAGCTCGAGGATGGGGTGAGCGACGTGCATTGGCTCACGCGCGATACTTGGATTCTTCGTCTGCGAACTCGCGATCTACGGTGCGTTCAATCTGACCCGTCTTTTGCAAGACCTTTGAAGGGTAGTTGTCGGTCCGCAGGATGAGTAGGATAGAGGGCTAGCAGCTGCGCACCGTAGTACCCGCCCTGTTCAGGGATTTCTTGAAACTGGGCACAACATCAGTCTCAACTGCCCACTGTACGACGAATCCCGTACCCAGTCCAACTCATGAGTGGTCTAAAGGAGAGATGTACTCAAGGCTCAATGTCGATGTCTGTGGGTGCTGCTCTTGGACGATATACTATGATTACGTAGGCAAGTAACTTGGCATAGAGTACAAAGGGAACAAAAATGAAGAGCTCAGTCCCCCAAACTAGAGGGACCATTTTGCAGTCTCTCAATTAGCGTAGGACCACTCCGCATGTCACCATTGCCACGTCCACGTCCTCTGTTGGCTTCGTTTCTTCCCCTGTTTGGCTTACCCCTGCCTCGTCCACGGGAATTGGCTGCAACCTACGATTCGGACGTGAGCAAAGGAATATCCAAAGAGTAGTCACACGACAATTACCGGAACGCGTTGAGTGGTGCTCATCCGTGCCAATAGAGGAGGTTCAGGTGGAAAATCCATCCTTTCCTCTACCATCGGCTCGTAGGTTTGGCCAACCCTCGCGTCGTCTCTGTGATATTGGTCGGCCACTGCATTGTAACCGAGGACAGGCGGCTGATACCGTTGGTAAGCGTCGTCATGTTGTGGTTGTCTGTAAGATTGCTCCCAGCGAGGGGCGGGTGGTTCGGATGTGAGCCTAGAGTATGGGTTGTTATATCCTGTCCTCGGTATATCAGGCGAATAACGGTCCGGGGGAGATGGGGGAGCACGATAAACCATACGACGCTCATCGGGTTCAGGGTCAAGGCGCCTGTCCCAGTGAGGACGATAGGAATCTATTCGGCCGCGTTCGTGTTCTTGCGCAATCCAAACATCACCTCGTTGTCTTCGTGCCCGGTGTCCATGCTCATTATCGCTGAATTCAGAGGGCCTTTTTCTCCCATTGACTGGCGACGTAGCACGCATTGGTTCAGCCCGAGGGCTATTGGAGGAATGCTGTGGCAGTCGGGGGTCAATCGGGTGATGAGGCTGAGTCGGAGACACGGCAGTAGACCGAGACATGACCACAGGCAGAGAATGAGCTGGCAGGTGGCGAGAGTTATTCTCGTAGCGAGGTATGCGGTGTTCGTCTGAGGGCCTTCGGTTGTCCCTGGAGGGATCTTCCCCACCCGATTCCCGGAACAACAGATCGACAGCAGACCGTGAGGAGACAGGATCGCGGTTCTCGGTGTCTAGGGTGGATCTCCTGTCCGTATTGATGCCGGCCTCAGCGGGCCATAGTTCTGGATGAACAGGGCTTTTCAAAGGAAGGGAATTCGTGGCCTCAGGGGCAACCGGCTGCTGGGCCAAAGTACTTGGTGCTAAAGAAATTGGACCACCCCCGGGGATTGCATCTCGACGTTGTTCACGAGCAGTAGCTACTTTCTCCTTCGTCAAGCTTTTATTGCCCTCAAGTGGAGAACTCGTCGAGCCTGTTTGGGGTACAAATCCATGTCGTTTTTTCATCCACGGACGCGGTGGGGGGATAACTGTTGGGCGAGGGGGGAGCGATGCAGCAAGACTCGTCGAAGGTGAGGCTAGCGAGAGTTGGCGCAAATGGTCATCGACCTCCTCTCTCTTCAGAGAGGGGTTGACAGACTCCTCACTTTTCGAGTTCGTCGTCCTGGCACTGCGATCACCACTGTCATTCTCTTCAACACGGCCACGAGACCGCTTCAAGTGACGAAGGTTCACATTCTGTTGGGTAGGTGAAACATCAGAAGCTGGTCCAATATTGAGCTCTTGACTCGCTCCGCCGGTAGCATCTAAAACAGTTTGCGACCTGGGAATTCGCGGGAAGGATGGCCTGTGAGCCGGGGTCGGGTTTGGGCTCGCATTGGAGAGGCGATTGAACTCTGACGCAAGCTGAGCGGAAAAGGGTTGTTTGTGTCCACCTTCGGCCAACACAGAAGTGGTAGGAGATACCCTGGGGAGATCTGAGGTGTTCTCCCTTGCATGATTTGAAGTCGAGCGTGATGGAGGCCTTGCTGACAGCTTGGGTGGCAAACGTCCCGGGCGAACTTTGGGAGAAGGAGCGGAAACTATAACGCCGCCAGAGACGGGCCCATTCTTTTGTTTCAACGACAAAGAAGTGCTCTGTGAACCTGTCGAGCATGTACGAACATCGGGCAATGGAACGGTACGCAGGGATGTAGATGCTCTTTCATTTGCATCCACGTTCATGGAATTAGTAGCCGGGGAGCGAGAATCTACCTCGCTGGTCAAGCGCATCCTCGTCGAGTCCGGGACGACTTGTTGGCGTAACCCAGTAGATTCTTCGGGATAGCTGCCATGCTCAAATACCTGACTATTATCTCCCGAATTGTGGGTAAAAGCTTCTGTGTGAGTATGCTGTTCAGCCAAGAGAGGCGCGTGCTCGTGCCCATTGGCGACTGCCCGACGTTTTCTCTCTGCTTCGAATTGACGCCTTTGCTCATCCTGAACCTGGCGGGCCCGTTCTGCTTCAACGCGCGCACGCTGAAGTTCCTCTTCTGCAATTTTGCGATGCTCTGCTTCTTCAGCCTGTCTTTTCTCTCTTTCGCTCTCCAACCTGCGCAGAGTGTGGTTGGATTCTTCCAGCTCTCGCAGCTTGGTCGTATGTATCCGGCGAAGACGTTTAATGTCACGAAGAAGATTATTATGGGAGTCGACAGCTGCTATTTCCTCTTCGTTCATACCCTCTTGAGGGAGTACATCATCTGGCACAGCCTCGCAGGCTAGCTGCTCGAGTTGACGCTTAGCGCCCTGAGTCAGGGCCTTGACCTCCATGACCTCTTTTACTGCAGCGTCAATTTGTGCTTGTGTTTCTTGTATCCTCTTCGCCTCGGCAGCCCTTCTCTCCTCTTCTTGTGCTTGCCGCCTAGCGATCATGCCTTTTCTTGTTTCTTCCCTAGCCTTGCCCTCTTTCTCCAGCAAAGCCAAGCGAGACTCTCTGGCGTTAAGCTCCTCGCACTTCTGCTGGAGCTCTTGAGACTGTTGTTGCAACGTAGCCTCCCTCGCCAGCTTCATTTGCTCAAACGCCGCACGGTGTGCATCAAATTCTCGTATTTGGTCTGCAAATGCATTTTCACTGTCGACTTGGACACGGTGAAGGGAATCAAGAATGGAATCAAGGTTTTGAGCAGCTTCGACAAGAGCTCTGCGTTGAGCCCGGGATTCTTGGGTGTAAGGAGCGAGTGCAGGGGCAAAAGTAAAAGAGGAATTATTCCCTATCGGGATGTTGACGAGATTCAAACCTGCTCGATTGGGGGATTGGTCGGTAGAAAGCGGATGGTGAAGTACTACAGGGTGGGCATCGAGCTGTGACTGCATGGACTGACGACGATTCAGGTTGTCATTTGTCCGCACAAGAGAAGAAGAGCCTGGAGACAGAGAAGGAGATGGAGAAGATGATAAAGGCGGCGGCACAGCCAGAGACGTGAGATTGTCACTGATGGCTCGTAAGCGCTCATGTCGCGCAACCAAGGAATCAATGGCAGAGAGCGAAGATGGTGCTGGCTCTAGGTTCCGCACCATGTTGTCAACAACTTGGAAGGACGAAGAAGGCTCCGTCGGTTCCTTAAAGACAGCATTCATGGAAGTAACTGGAGTCGATGACATGTTTATCAATGCAGTGGAAGACGTAGGACTGTGCACAGTCGTTGGTGCTAAGGTTAGAGCGAAAGAGGAAGGAGTAGGAGGGGATGATGAATCAGAAGGCTGGGCCAACACCTCGACAGGGGGGATGAGGTTGGCGTCCTCATTGGCAAGCCTTGCAGTGTTGACGCGCAACACAGGTAATGAAGAACTAGGAAGAGGGGCCGTATTGGGAATATCGCTGAACGGATTGACATCGGCCTGTATGCGGGACGCCAAGGATCCATTGGATTTGCTTGCTGAAGTTGAGCCCCCATCCGGTGCGTTGGAGTCATTACCAGCCAACTGTTCAAAGAGAGTACGTCTAGATGTCTGGGACTGGACGTTGGTAGGATTGAGGATAGGCGTGGATGTCGGTGAAGGAGATGGAGAGTGGTAATCCGTGTATTCAGGCTGTGAAAGGGAGATGCGACTAAGCAGTTCAGGCTGTTTTCCTATCGAGTTAAAGCGAACATCTTTGAAGTCGAGTGGCACGACAGAGGTAGAATTCGAATCTGGCTTTGCAGGACTGACTTTGGGGTCTGTAGGCAGATGTGAGGGAAGCAGATGCTGCAGAGGGCGCCCGAACATGGACTCGGGCATGGCAGGGGAAGATGTGGTGTGTGGGAGAGATGCGACTGCGGAAAGCGACGTTTCAGAACCTAAAAGACGCCCAACGCATATATTTAGTATCTCCTTCTGACAACCATCGAGAAAGACCACCTTGATGTAGAAAACGAGAAACCGTTGCAGTAGATAGTCAAACGAGACAAAGAGTAAAGGACTACAGTGATTGCCGACTTGGTAATAACACACCTACACTAGTAGTAATAGTACTAGACTCTTTTTCTAGCTCTCTTCCTCTTGGATTTCTCTGACACGCTTTCGACATCTTGCATCAATAACTTTGTCCCATCCGATAAGGGGTCCATATGTGCCCCCCTTTCAACCTCAGTACCCTCGATGCCGATCCCTGTCTCGAGAGCTTCCGAGTCGTCGATCTCTGGCTTTCGGGTGCGAGTTTTTCGGACCGATTTGCGACCCTTAGTTTTCTTGGTCTCCTGCTCTGCTGGTGGCCGAAGAGATGCTGCGGATCACGGTTAGAAGGTGTCCAATCATGTGATGCAGGTAAGTACCGTGAATAACCGGATTTAAGTCGTATATTCTATACAGTTGCAGAACAGCTTGCTCCTTGTCCTTTGCCTCGATCATTAAATCTAGGGTGTCAAGTAATTTGTGTCGAATAATGGCGTGGATCAGTCTGTGACTCACCCATAGTATCTGGAAGCCCCTCGGGAAGGCACCGGCATCTATCGGAATGCGCTCGCAATTCCATTGTACTGACAGCTCCGGTCCTAGGCTCGCTATAATGTTGCTTGGGCTTAATACCGCGTCGCCTGAAAATCTCGTCTGCCTGCGCAATTATGGCTGGTGGGGGGAGACCAGGTGAGGGATTCAGCATGTCGTGGTGGTAGTCAAACACCAGTGGTACCGAAAGCTCAGTACAGATGGGAAGTAGGTCTGCAGCGTTGTAACAAAGCTACAAAACAATCTTCAGTGGTGCATGATAAAATGATTTCGTACGGTTACCTCGTCGTTTTCGAGAACCAACCGAGCTCTGGCGCGTGGGGACAAATCGTCTTGTATAACCTTCTTCATTCTGGCTAACGCAGCTGCCTTGTCGCCATATACTCCACCTCCGTGTATGATCATAACTCCATCCTGGTCAGCACCCATGCGGTCAAGCATTTCGGCATGGTATTCGAGCTCACGGATACTTGAACGGACGACAGAGTCACGAGGAGAGCCCAGCTGGGTGAACTGACCGGGATGTGTTGTTAGTCGATGGTCGTACTTCTTGGCAAGTGCGCCAACTTGAGCAAGAAGCGTAGCACAGTATTCAAGAGAATATCCATAAATGTCATGAGAAGCATAGGGAAACATCTCCGAAGAGCTGAGACTCATTCAGAGGACTGGCAATCCAAGGAACCACACGTACATTCTCATAAAACGGATATTCTGGACAAGACCGTCATTTCGTCTATAATTCGGCACAAGGCAGAACAAACTGACATTCTGTTCGTTCCATTCGATAATCTGGAGCATGTCTTCTACATTTTGTCTACCCAGATCCTTGACCCAATCGACACCCTTCTTTTTGATGGTGTCAATCCTGGACTGGCTTATCAGACCGGGTCTCATCTTATTAATGAGTGACCAACCGGCATGTTCTAGAACAAAAGACATTGTTGTTCCGTAGAACCGTATTTAAGCAGGCATAACCTATGAAAAAGTAATTCGCGTGGGGGACGCTTGGTAGATAAGATCCGCACCCAAGCGCCCTCTGAACGTGGTTGTCTTTTTTTGAACATCAGGGATGATATACACGGGCTCATGCTTGCGAGTACGCTTGCGCTTTTTCGGTAGCATCCCCGAGTCCGAGTCTGTTGCAGTGTCTTGTACACTCTCTCGTTTGCATGCTCTGGGAGGATTAACGGGCCTAGCACGTTTTGACCGCCTCTGTTCCATTTGGACTTGGTCATTCTCCCTGTTCGTTCGTGCTTGCGGTACTACCACACCGTCTTCGAATGGTGTGAGATCAGACTCGTCTTCACTTTCCAATGGAACAAAAGGCCTTGAAAGCGTACTCGTAGTCATGAATTTTGCCAGTCTAGCAACACGGACGGGCGTTGGAAGTAGAGTACGTGCGAGGAAGGCCAGATTCGAACTTGCATACCGAGTGTGAATAGGGGGAGTCTATCAGAAGTTTGCCGAGATCGGCACATTGAATCGGAGATTGAAAAGTGTACATTGACGCGTTCAGCAAAAGACCATTCACTGCCATGGTTCGCATCATCATCAAGGGAGGCAAGTACACCGTGTTCTTGTACGCTAGTATCGTTCTCTAACTATGCACTACTAATCCAGGTGTTTGGAAGGTCAGTGGCAAAGTTACAGACGCGAAGGTGGTCAATTACTCACGAGACGTATAGAACACCGAGGATGAGGTCCTCAAAGCCGCCATAGCAAAATACGGCAAGAACCAATGGTATGCTGTTCAATCTGATTCACCTTTCCAGCTTGACACCCTCTTAGGGCTCGGATATCATCGTTGCTCGTTCGCAAGACGCCAAAACAATGCAAGGCTCGTTGGTATGAATGGCTAGACCCTTCAATAAAGAAGACGGAGTGGTCAAAAGTGAGCTACTACCTCCTGATGTCATCTAAACCTGACATTCCTGGCGTTTCAGACGGAAGACGAAAAGCTGCTTCACCTTGCCAAATTAATGCCGACGCAATGGCGTACCATAGCACCTATGGTTGGGCGGACAGCGACACAATGTCTGGAACGATATCAAAAATTGTTGGATGAGGCAGAGGCGAAAGAAAACGAGGAACTGGGTTTGGCAGGACCGGGGGATGAAGCTGGCCCGAGTGCAGACGATGTTCGGCGGCTACGACCCGGAGAAATCGACCCAGATCCCGAAACTAAGCCTGCACGGCCAGATCCTATTGACATGGACGAAGATGGTATCCTATTTCTTGTTTCTTCCCTGTTCACCATGACTAACCGTTGTTCGCAGAGAAGGAAATGTTATCAGAGGCACGTGCCCGTTTGGCCAATACACAAGGAAAGAAAGCCAAGCGGAAAGCTCGCGAGCGTCAGCTGGAAGAGGCACGACGATTAGCTGTTTTACAGAAGAAGCGTGAACTGAAAGCTGCTGGTATAATGTTTGTCTTCTTTTTCCTTTGCACTCATACAGATGTTCTCACATATCTTTATAGTATGCGGCATAAAACAAAGCAGAAAGGAATGGATGTGAGTATCTACTTTGGATGTTTTCCAAAATGTTTACTTATAGTCACCTTCTAGTACAATACGGATATCCCCTTTGAAAAGAAACCCGCCCCCGGCTTTTACGATACCTCTGAAGAACAAGCACGTATAACCAGCGCTCCTGTTGGCCAATCTCTCCGTCGTCTTGAGAACAAGCGCAGAACAGACGACGATGAGGCAGAGCGTCGAAAGCGCCAGCGTCGTAACGGAGAAAACAAGGGTAATGAACCTCACCAGACAAAGTTCATCGCGGCTCGTGATGCTCAGATTCAGAAGCTCAAGGAGGCGGAGAGCATTGGTCGTCGGCGAAAGTTGGCATTGCCCGCAGCTCAGGTTGGGGAAACGGAGCTGGAGGATATTGTTAAAATTGGTCTGACGGGTGAGAAAACCAAGGCACTGGTCGCAGATGGGAGTGCAGCCACCTTAAAGCTCGTTGGTGAGTACGAAGGTCTGGAAGGTGCACGGATGGCACGGACACCTCGTACGGCTCCTCAACGTACGTGCTTTCTTTACACATGGATCAAATATGTTTTGACGTGACGATGATTAGAGGACAATGTCTTGACCGAAGCCCGAAACCTGCGCAATATGACGATTGCCCAAACGCCTCTGCTTGGTGAGGAGAACACACCGCTTCATGTTGGCACTGGTGGCGGAACTGGTTTCGAGGGTGCTACCCCGCGCCATCAGGTCGCATTCACTCCTAATCCCCTGGCGACACCGTTGCATGGCGGTGTTGGACCGGACGGTCTTGCGACGCCCAGGGGTATGGGTGCTACCCCGCTTCGTACGCCCATGCGTGACAATCTGAGCATCAACCCGTCGACTGGCATGGTGACCGGAGGTGAAACACCGCGCGAGCAACGACTCCGTATTGATTCTACGAAGCGGGCACTGAAGGCCGGATTCATGAACTTGCCAAGACCTGAAAACAATTTTGAGCTGTTGGTACCAGAGGATGAAGAAGAAGAGCAAATGAATGGTCCGACGATGGAGGAAGACGCGGCAGAGCGCGACGCGAGGTTGAAACGTATGCAAGAAGAAGAAGAGCGTCGAATTCTTGCGAGACGGTCCAAGCCCGTACAGCTCGGTCTACCTCGACCGGCACGGGTTGACGTGGTGCAACTCATGCGAGACCTTGACATTGGGGACGACGTCGACGAGTTGACAGATGCACGGAAGCTGGTCAATGCGGAACTTGCAAGTCTTTTACTACATGACTCTATTGCGCACCCACTTCCTGGTACGAACCTTCCTGGGGGTACTGTCTCAACATATGACATGCCAAACGATGATGATCTTGCACAAGCCAAGTCTCAGATTTACCTCGAACTCGCAACGACGATTGGTTTCCCTGATGCCACTGAGGCACAACTCAAAGAAGGGTTGGTCACGCTTGCAAAGAATGAAGAGCAAGACGAATCAATTTCTTGGGCACACATGCGACAACGGTTTGCATTTGACAGCAAGACACGGAGATGGGTAGAACCTGACACGCTCTCTGCTGATGAGCGAATAGCAGGCTATAGCGTTGTATTGGATGAATGTCGAGAGCAAATGTCCAAGGAGGCAAGCAAGGCTGCCAAGATGGAGAAGAAGCTGGGTATCACGCTCGGGGGGTATCAGGCGCGAGACAAGGCACTTGGCAAGCGCATCATGGATGCCTTTGACGAACTCGTCAAGACCAAGGTTGACTATGATAGTTTTTCACGATTGGCTGCAAACGAAGGTGTTGCTGGTCCTCGACGGGTGGAGACACTCAAGGAAGAGGTGGAGATTCTCCAACGGAGGGAGCGACTGTTGCAAGAGAGATATGCCGAACTGGAACGGGAGAGACGAGAGGCAGCGTCAAGAGTTGCAGTGCTCGAGGAAAAGATTATGGCAGAGGCAGAGGCACTGAATGAAGCTGCACTTGCTGAGATGGAGAGTTGATCTTTTTTTCTTTCTTTATTCAAGATGTTATTGTATCCATCCATACTAGTGTACTTTGCATTTGCGAGGATGGTCACCGATGGCCGGATAGCTTCCCATGGTTATCAGCGGGTGATTTGTTTAATACCAACTCCACGGGGTTCAAGAAGTTTCTCGAGGGAGATAATCGTCAGATCTTTACCGTCCAAGTCCGCCCATCAAGCATCAAGTTGCGAATATGACCAGCGGAGTGAGTGACAACAAAGTTGCCAAACCCCGGCCGTGATTCACCGCGAGGCGTGATTTCATTCATCGCGCTCGACGGAGAATGATCAGCGCTCGGACGGACAAGCGTTCTCACACACGGGTTCGGATGCCGTTGTGTATATCGCCGACGACTGCTAGGCCCGACGAGCAAGCACGGGTCATTAGAGCAGGGGAAAGGGGGACCAGGAACAGGACAGAACCACTGAGAGGGTACGAGGATGAGTGGAATGAATCGGGCAACGTGTCGAACAATATTGACAGTCTGTGAGATATCCCCCTCCATCGCAGGCTAACCACGATAGGCATTTCACGACTGACGACATCTGGGCCTTAATCACGGAAAAATGTGGGTGAGAGGGGGATATCGAATGGGCAGCGAATGTGCCATTGAAGATGTCCTTACGCGGATGGAGACGACATCAGCGCAATCGAGTTCGGGTGGTCCAAATGCTACGCTCACCACGACACCTCATTCTCGTCCTACTCTCCATTCCCGTCCTCTTTCTCTTCCTTTTGTTTCTCTTCTCCCGTCTGACTGACCCCATTGTCCATGCATCTGAGCTTCCAGACGAGATATTCGGTCTCCTTCACTTTGTGACATCCCCCGATGAAGCAGGCAGAATCATCACTGCACCGGGTAACCCAGTCCATGACATGACACTAAACACTGCGGTTGCACCCGACAAACCTGTAGAGATGGCATGGTACGCGCTCGGTTCTATTTCCAAGACAGGTCACCGGACACGCCCGGGATCGTTGGCGAGTGGATGGGACGACCGACTGAGGGTGTTGCACGACGACTATCCCCTCGTCGTGTTCTCCAAGGTATGTCCGTCACGAACCCGGTCATCGGTACCAACGCTGACCCTCTTCTAGACATACTGCCCGTGCGTGCCCAAGACGGCGCTTGTCATTCGCTCACGAACATGCTAGGTATTCGAAGCGCGCCAAGAAGCTTCTCGATGCCTATGACCTGTCACCGGCACCCAAGATCATCGAGGTCGACTTGCGAGGTACGTCTTGCCGAATTCTAGCGTTATCTTGGCTAATTGCGGCGTGCTTCCAGCTGATTCGGCGCATCTAAAGACCCTGTTGACGCGTCTGACACACCACACCACCTTCCCAAACGTAATCCTACACGGTCATTCACTCGGTGGATCAGATGACCTCGTGAGACTACACGATGAGGACCGGCTGCGACAGGTGTTCGAGGAGGCCGGGCTGACAGTGCGTGGTGACCAAGTCTAAACTAAATGCGTGTTACCATGAAAAAGCATCGTTACTCGTGCTAGGTTGCGACGTAAAGACAGATCTAATTGTCCCGTTGTTCACCTACACAACACTCCCGTAGTGGCATAGCCAAACGCTGTCATAAACATGACTCTATGTGATCAATGCTGTACTGTCCACGTCTCCATTGTCTGGACGCGTTCCCGTTTCCGGACGGGATCTTGTTCTCTAAGCGGCGCGTCGCCTGCCCTTGCCCTTTCTCTTCTCAGAGTGTGGGTAGGCACCAGCCTCGAGCATTCTCTGGCGTAGCTCGCCGCCTTCGTGTAGTTTCCGAATGTCAGCCATGACGCCCTTTGCGTCCAATGTCCCACTTCCCACGGGCTGACCACCAATCATGAGGAGGGGCAGCGAAGGAACGTGCGTCAACCGTGTCAACAGCGGTTCAAGCACCTGCGCATCTTCGCGTTGATCCACCTCGACGATGAGCGGCGCAGGGCTGAGTTGCATGCTAGACAACATGTGTCGTACTTCGCGCGAGTCAGACGAGTGCACCTGGCGACGTGTCTCAGCGGAGCCCGCGTTGACCCGTACGGGCGTACCTTTGCAAAGAGGATGACTGGAAAGCGCGACCAGACCTGCTCTACCAGTCGGTCGAGTTCGTCCCGCGCAGACTCGCTCCGGGGATCAAAGTCGAGCACGAGCTGTGGGTCGAGCGGGAGGTCTGGGTCGACGGTCGGGGGCAGGACATTGTAGGGCAGGGCTGCAATGAATGCAGAGAGCGCTGCGAGCTCTTCCGTGTGTGTGAGTGCGAGTGCGAGGCGTGGTGGCGGTACCGGTCTCAGGTGTTGCTGCACCTTGCGGTACTTTGTAGACGGTCTGCTCGGGAGATGTTCCTCGTGCACGTGTGTCGGATGGCGGGTGAGGAGGGACCGGGAGAGGGAGAGGGATGGGTAGGCAACAAAGAGAAGGTAGCAGGTGAAGGTGAAGAGCGACAGGAGCGCGATGAGGGCGGTCCGGTGCTTTATGCGGTGTTTCTTTGGAGAGCCAAACGGGTGGAGGAGGGGCATTGGGAGGGACATCACACCTCCACTGGGTTTTAACGAGAGACGCGAACGAGTGCGGCGATGCATCATGGTCTTGCAATAAACGCGATTAATGTCCTCCTCTCACGCTTTATCTCGGGTTAGATCTGACTTGGCACAATAAAAAAAAAAACAGGATAATAAAACAAATCTAAAACGGTGACCGCCCAATCGTAGGCCCGTCCTCGTCCCTGTCCACCTCTGTCGACGCTGAGCTCGTCGCGCGCAACGGCACAGCCTTGTCTTCACCGCGGTATGCCACCGGCTGTGAAAAGTGCTCCCGAAGACGGTCCATCGCCTGTTGCTGGATCTGTACATCACCACGTCGGCCGTCCATCAGCTCATCATAAAACGTCACACTCACCTCCCCAGCCACTGTTTTGGTTAGCTGAAGCAATGGTCCCGTCAACCCAAGCTTGGCAATCATGTACCTGTCCCAGAAGCATCAGCACCCGCTTTTCATATCTCCTGCTCCACTTACGCCCCACTCGCTATCATAATCAACAGCACACAGTAGACCGGGTTGAACAGAACCAGCATCGCCTCGTTCCAGCCAAGCACCACCATCAGACCGTATATCCAGTATGGGACTTGTGCAATCGAGGACACCGTGCTTCTCTTTGCTTCAACAAAGTAGGCATCCGCATCGCGTCTGAACCGGGCAGCTAGATCGAGGTGTTTGGATTCCGAGAAAACGACAAGCGACCCAGCAAAGTCAAACTCTTCCTCTGTCCCAAGAGTGGCGTCCGAAGGCGACGGAGGAAGCACATACTGGACCGATGGATCGACAGGAGAAATCTTGGAGAATAGCGGGATCAGAGACAGCGTCTGCACACAACATCAGCCCATGTTCTCAAACAGTACCAAAGAGCCTACTTCATCCCTTGCCTTGCAAAAAGCACCTTCAATGTCATCCTCAGGCTTCCACACGCGGGGAACGCCTTGCTCGTCGTATCGGAATCGCTCTTCGAAATGCGTGCGGAGCTTGCCGAGGATAGCAGTGTCCGCTGTCAGTTCGTCAATCTTGGCACGAAGAACAAGCCATGCACGTGTATGAAGTGACGACAGCGCGCTCGCATTCTCTTCATCCGTGCAGTTGAACGCTACAACACCCTCGTTAAAACAGTCTCAGTACTAAAAACAGCACACTTGCCTTTGGCCTTTTTGAGATACGACGATTCTGCCTTGTCCAAAAGTTGCTTAAACGCCACCAAAACCTTGTCCCACATATCAGGCGTGGCCTTGTTCAATGCAATGTCCACTGGTTCAGAGATCTGCTTCTTGAAATTTCTCTGCAACACGCTCAGTATTGCATCCTTGTTTAGCACAGCTCATCCTCACCTCAATCAAATTCACCGTCTTCTTTGTTTCATCCTTCCGGAAGATCTCTGCAACATTGGCAATCTCTTCTCGCAACACGCCTAGTTCGTCCTCCCAACTCCATTCTGTCTCTTCGATACAGGCCTCCTTGCCGCCAACCTGAAACCGCGTCTCACTCTCACTCGTCGCCTTGCTTACAACATCGCCAAAATTGTACTCTGCAACGTGACCGCTTAGGGTATTTTGCAATGCGGACTTGAAGGCAGACAGGCATGATCTATGTAGGTTTTTGAGCTGACCGAGAAAGAGGGGACTGAGTGTGGAGGTGATCGTGGCACGTAGATCGAGACGTTTCCGAGAATACACACCCTGGTGATACCGCGAGGCATCGCGATCATAGCGTGCTATGTCATGCATTGATCAGAAAGATGCCACAACCACCGATGGAACATCGGGGATAACGCACCAAGTGCTTGATCTCTCCAACTCTTCATCAACGCACCTAGCCCTTCGACGACCCGTCCAGCCTCAATTGGTCGCTTCTGGGATTTTGCTTGTTCATTGAATTCACCAAGCGCAGTAGCCGAGATCTCGTCACAACGGAACTGCGCTAGCAGTTCTTGTTGTGTTGGCAAGTCTAGATCCTTGTTGGTTTGTACTTGTTCCTGTCCGAAATGGTATCAACAAAAGCTTATCATTAGAGACGGAGGACACATACCCATATGTTCTCCATATAAACAGCAACACCGTCTGCTGGAATTCTCTTGTGGTAGACATCTTTGAAGACATAGTCCACGCGACCCTTGATCGTGAAGCGTTCCCTTAAAAAGGCTACTTCGTCTTCGAATTTCTGCGCCGCAAGAATCTTGTGCGGAAGAGCCGTGAACGACAAATCAAAGTAGTCGGACAATTGAGCATCCGCAAGGCCAGCTGGCTTGGACAAGGAATCCCAGATTCGCATTAGGTCAGCAGTCAGCGTGTTCTGCAGGTTGGAAAGAGGCGTAACACCAAGGTGATCCCGAATGACAAACAAGAGGAGTGTCCGTGAACGGGGACCGTCCTGAGCCTTTTTTCCAAACAACCCAAGGTTGACTTCAAAGACAGTCTTGAGCAATCCCATGTTGGCTCCTTGGTAGAGACCGACTTGGTGCTCCCACAAGTTGATGATCAAAACCTCCGAGGAAGCAAGAGAGAAGAGAGCAGATTTGCGCTCGAAATCCTGTGGTATCGTCAGGTTGCGCGAAGAAAGTTCCAAAGGTTGACCGGACCTGGTCCTCGCCGCGTTCACGACCATCCGTGCCTTCCACGTCCATGACCATGACACCCATGCCCTTGCCTCTACACATCCAAATACCTATAGGACAGTTGAAAAACAAAACACGTTTCAAAAGACCCAGAACGACCCACCCTTGGTTGTTTGCTGTCGCTTACTCTCGTCCATGACATCGAATGTGGTACCGAACAGTCTGTTCAGGAGAGTGCCTGTGCGGTGCCAGAATGTGGACGAGCATGGAGAAGAACAGGGAGAGACATACTCTTTCCCGTCGACTGGGAACCAAAGACGGCAACGATGTTATAATTGAACCCGGCATCACGGAGACCCCACCGTTCGATTTGGGAGGACAAGTCTGGGCTGTTGAGTGGGTTGAGTGAGACGAGTCCCACATGAATCAAAGAACACACGTGAAGTTCTTGTCGTCGTCAATAATTTGTATTCGTTCAGAAGGCCCAGCAAAGACGTGGCCATTAAGAGACGGTGTCGAGGACAGTTTGTGTCGTGTATCCGTGGGTAGTGGTGTGCTGTCATTCTGGAGTGGGCTGTCGTTGACCAAGACGAGGTCATCGTCTAGTGTGTTGGACATGGTGGTATGAAAGAGAGAGAGGATAAGATACTCCCTTGAACGCGAGAGAAAGAGTTAAAGGACGACACGCGACATTGCACCTCCTTCGGCCATTTCCGACATCCGCATGTAGGTATGTTCTCCTTGACCCACTGGTTGTGCGATGACCCACAGCTTGTCACCCACAGGCGACGATGACCACAGCACAGGTCGTCACTGCGCCGCTTCACGTCGGCTGTCTTCCGAACAGCATAAAAAGGCGTGTCTCATGTCGGAACCCTTTACACCCACTCAGAAGCTACGGAGATGTTCATCTACTTGGGCTACAAGAAGTACAAGGAAAAGAAGGCAGCCAAGGAGGAGAAGAAGAAGCAGGAAGCTGCTGCTGCTGCCAATCCTCCAACAGAGTCGGGTGTTGGGCAAAGTGCCCAGACGACGTCGCAAGACGAACAGCCCAAGGACTAGTGCCCTTGCATGTGAGTGGCCTGTCCTGCGGTGTCGATGGCTAATGACCCTCTCCCAGTCGCTTTTCTGTTTGGAATGGGTTATCGTGATGGACGTGTGTGCTGCCTCGATGACTTTCTCTTGCCTGTCCATGCTTTTGTATGGGTTAATGTATGATTCCACGTCTGTCTGAGCGAGTTCTCTAAGAGGAATCGAAATGCCAATCGACTCGGATGAACCAAAAAGTCTTTTTGCTCTCTCTTCCTCTCTCTCTTCGCATGGACGTCGTCGCGCCCGCCCTCCTTCTCCCCATTCCCCTCCTTTCGCTCCTTCTCGCTCTTTACAACATTCTCTCTTACAGATCTACACCGCTGAAACGCGCCCTCTTTGTCTTCTTGGCCGTGTTGGCTGCAGTCGCCAGCGGGGCCGCTCTCAGCGTCGCCTGTGGCGAACCACTCAGAGTCGTCGCCAAGGTGTTCACCGTTCTCTTGCAGTCTACATGTGAGTCGCGCCATTGCACTCTCCCCATCGCTCATGCTCTTGGTCAGTGTCCGCCATTTCTATATATGCTCTCAGCACGTCCTCGCAGGCGTTCACAATCAACCCTCTTTTCCTCCGATATTTCCTCTCCTTGGCCACCCTCCTTGTTGGCTGCGGTATGTGATAATGCCCATCTCTGCATCTCCTGTTGACGGTCGACAGAGGTCATCTCTGCCCTCATTCCATCCAGCCCTCTCCTTCTCTCGGCTATCTTTGCACTTGTAGCCCGTGGAACCCTACTTACCCTTGCCATAGTCACCGCAATCCTCTTGCACTGTCGATGTGCAGCGGACTCAAACGTCGAAAAAGACCAGCTAGCCGACGATGCCTCTGGAAAGACCCCGGGTCGTGTATCCTCTCCGACGCAAGCCACCTGGCCATTTCCAGGTTCGCTTGCTTTGCAAAGCCAGTCAGATCGAGCAGTCTGCCTTCCGAATAAATCGACCTTCCCTAATCTTTCTTTCCCCTTGGTGTCCACCCGCACTCACTACGCGGCGGAAGACGTGTACCATGCTGACAGACAGAATTCTACTCTGCTTCCGCTCGCTCTCGTGATCACGCAGTTATTTGCCACCATCGCTGCCGCTCTAAGTATTGCTGCCTCCATACTCGTGGATGCCACTACAAATCACCCATTACCCAATATCCTCATCGTTGGTTCCGCCTGCATGCTACTGTGGTCCTGTACAACGTTGGCCATCATTCAGAGTGAGTCAGACAGTTTCAGTACCATCTTTGGCTCACATTATCGCCATGCGGACAAGTTCTTCCCGCTGGTCCTCGCCCGCATTCATCGGAGAAACAGGTCGCGATGGGATACGAACAGGGGCCCGAAAACGACCCTGGCAAATTCTCTGCTACCTCTCGGACACCAAAACCTTCCCTCTCCCGACGCGGATCCGATTCTCTACTCGATTTCCTTTCACTGCGAGATCCGTTTGCTAGTTCCCCGCCCCCTCCGCCCCCTCTCCCACCCGTCGGGCTCTGCCTTGATGAGGTCGAAGTAGGGTGGAACGGACACAAGGAAATTGGCATGCAATATCGTTTTCCCGCACCACGTTCAGTCGTCAAGGGAGGGCGGCGCAAGGAAAAGGATCCCCGTGCCAACGGGAAGAAACGCCTCGCTCACCAAGATTCCTCCCGAACCTTGTTGCCTGTCCCCGAGACACGAGGTGCAGAAACAGACACCGAAAGGGACAGGGGGTTTGGAGATGAGGCGCGGCTTGCGCAGCTCCTTCTACAATCTCTCAGCGAGGCTATTGAAGACTGTGAAAGCCCAAACACCTCCTCCACTCCGGCACCTGTGGTGCAATCTCCACAAGCAGCCCATGTACAACCAAGCTCCAGGTGGAGCACAAGCACAACCGTTAGGTCCGTATTGTCTACTTCAGTCAGCAATAGGTCTGGCGTGTCGACGTACACAACGTGTGCGAGCGAGAGAGTTCCACCGAGCAGGATCTCCATGAATACTATCGCTTCTGTGCTCGGTAGTCGCAAGAGTTCAGAGGCAAAAAGGAAGTCTGCCATGACGGCGTCATCTTCAAAGGGTTAGCTTCTACGTCGCTCAAAGTACGATCAGATATTTCACCAACTAGGCGCCCTCTGATCTCATGCACAGTATATTCGCGCCACTCGCCAGCAGCTATTAAAAAACCAGTACCCTCGTTTGTTGTCCCACCAATGGCACCATTCCACGTCATTTCGCTCCTCGCAGCATCATTGTCATCAATCATCTCGCTCTCCTCTTGCATGTCGTTCGTTGTTCGTTCGGTTGGCTCTCCAGTGACAGCACACGTAATCCAAGCAGAAAACCTGTCGTTTACAATCATACACTTCTTTATTGTCGTTTTTATTGCATGTGCGCCCCGGTGTTGTTGTTTCCGCAGTCTGTCAAAGTACTGTACCGCCTTGTACTTGTAGAATAATGGGTTGGTTTGATTGGAAACGCGGCAGTCCAATATGCGCAGTCGGTCCCTTGAGCTCTGTTCTTGGTATTGCCGCATCCAGCCCAGTCGAGGGCCATCAGAATTCCCAAGTTCCAAGGAAACAAAAGGATGAGGGTTTACTTTTAGGGATGGTGGTTTTCATCTGCAATTGATCTTACCCGACAAACACGGCCGGTAGCGCTTCCTGTCGGACTCAACCACCGCCTTACCTTGTTTACTGCATTGTCGTGCAGGTGTGTATCCTTGACAGGATTCCAGGTATGCACCGCGCTAACGCCTGTCGCCAGACAACAATAGCGCGAACGATGGGATCATCACAAGGTTGGAAGACGCAGAGCAGACGAGCCGGTCGCGAAGACGACAGCATCCAGCGTGGACCCGTTTTTGAATAGGATATTCGCAAACGGGTCACCACTCGATGCGTTCGTTGCTACCCCGATCTTCTCTGTCGGTATGAACGATCAGCTGAGAAGCATCGACGCATGGAACAAGCGCATGATGAATGACCCCGTGTGAAAAAAATGTACCAGAGAAATTCGTTCTAGACGGTGACCGTCGACGCGTTCTAGAGGATGTGGATCTGTCAGGGTGATGTGCTGGTGTAAAACCTTGGCGAAAATGATATTCAAGGATGAAACGCTGATGCGCCCACTGGCGGTGTCAGTGTAGAGGCTGTTCACGTAGTGGAGTACGCAGAGGCTCGTAAGCGAGTGAGGGTGATCAGGGAACAGACATCGCATAGGCATCTTCTTGACAGAGATCCGTTGACTTGTCAGCGTAGCAAGGACGACCTACCTATGCCTTGCCTTGCCTTGCGACTGGGGTACATACTATGACCTTGTGCAAGCGAAAACCTTGTCAGAGTCAGCTGGGGTGCTCATATGCGCTCGATGCAACTCAACGCCCACATCCCAGGTAGACTCATCCATCCGTCGTCCCTACTCCGTGTCCCGCACCATTTCTGTGGTCCATTGAAGCTAATAATTGCAAAGAATTGAGGCCTTATCAGACTTCTTTTGTTGGCTGTGATGATCATGATGTGATGTATTCCCACGGCTGTGCTCGGCTGTGTTATCCGACCTTCCGGCTCCGACAGATTGCCGGTGTTACTGTGCGCCAGCTATGAAAGGCAAACGGAATGTTAATGAATACGTATATTCCCTCCCCATGGACATCTCAGCTCTTCCATTTGATCTGCTGCATGAAGTCGCAGGGTATATCGACACCAAGTCAGACATTCTGCGTCTTGCTTTGTCGGCAAGTCGTTCTCCGATATGCTCATGTTATTGCACTGACACGCCTGCAGAATAAACACTTCTTTCTAGGTCTCTGTCCTACGCTCTACGCCGATGTTCATTTGACCAATGTTGACCAATGTCATTCGACACTGACGATGCTCAGTCACCGTCCAGACATTGCCCGTCATGTACAGAAGCTCCTCGTCCGCTTCTCTACAACGCCAAAACCACGTTCAATCGATTATAACGGCTATATTATCTCTACGCTCATCCAACGACTTGCACCTACACTGGACGCCCTTCACACATTTATTTGGGACGCCGACGAATTTCCCCGGCGCGATGACATGTGGTTTGCACTACGAATATCGTGAGACAAGTCTGTTGGGTGGAGATCGATAACCTTTGATTATCTCTCAGATGTCCACGGCTCACAACTATCGGTACCTCTTATGGTGCAGAACTTCCTCAGAGCCATAGTAATGTCTGTATCGTTAACCTGCACAACAACCTTTGTAACTTATTGTCCGTTTAGTTTTTTCAATTCAAAGGTCTTCGCGGTTTTTTTCTCAACGTAAAACGAGGATTTTATGAACGCTTCGAAGACGTCGATTTACAAGGTGAGTTGGCACGCGCCCATACAGACAGCATTGTACTTATGATTGTAGAATTTCATGCTGAATCTCGTCTATGGGACATGCTGATTCGCCGCTCCCCAGACCTGGAAGAATTACACATTGGTGGAGCTCCATTCATTTCCCCACAAGCAGTACGCCCCCTATGTTATGCACGATGGCCCAGGCTACATACCCTCTCACTGGGTGACATCTTACTCGATTGGGAACCTCGCGCAGGTGTCAAGCCTCCGTTCATTGCGTTCCTCGAGGCTCATCCTCACCTTCGTTCCCTTCGGACATCACGTGCAGCGCTGAATCCTGCACTTCTACCGTCTCTCGCCGTAGACTCACTTTCTGAGCTCACCCACTTCAGCGGCGCGATAGAACATTTACAGGGACTAGCCCCTATCTACCATCAGATCACCAGCGTCGCAATTGATGAGCCTCTGATTATCCGTGACCTCGCCCCTTCGCTACTGGCTAGCGTTCTTAGAGGGCTCAAGTCATTGACGGAATTGCGCGTCTGTTTTGTCTTTCAGTCCGCCTACGAAGGCGGGAGTTTGGTGCGGTCTATTTCACATGCATGTCCCGGCCTCGTAAAGCTCGAGGTCATATGCACTCGCAAATCCTCGTTTACTATCGTACGTTTGTTTCGCTGCTTCACACCTCATTACACACCATTTTTGTAGGACACGCTTGCTAAAGCAGTCCGCGCGCTTCCCCGTTTGCAATACCTCCGAGTGACGCTGGTTCGCTCTCAGCATGAATCACAGCTACCGGTCTGTGCTGCTACGATTGCACGTACACTGCCGCGAATACACGCTTTTTCGATAACATTTATTCCGCCCGACTTTCCACTTCCGCTCTATTTTGGTTTGGAAATAGGCCGAACCAGAGGTGATCCTGGTCACCCATATACCGAGACAGGGAATTATGTCCTCAAGACGGACGAACATGGATTGCCTACCTCTCTGACGTGTACGGAGCACCGTAGTTCCCACACGTTCTTGTCTTCGCTGGCAACATTCCCATTGCCCTTGATACCCACCACTACGCGAAAGGCACAGAACACCAAGAAATATACGTATACTTTTGGCTTACGCCCTAGTGCAAAGAAACGGCGTGGACTTGGCGTAATTTTCGAGAAGAGTGTTGCAGGGGAGGAAGTGAGGGTGCTTGTTGTATTGGTATCGTTGACAGGACTAGCACTATGGGGATTCTTCTCCTGATCTTGTACACTTGTCATTTTATGTAGCAGTAGTAGTAGTAGTAGTAGTAGTACAAACAAAAAAGTTGTTTGTTCGTTGCTCCCCTTCCAACACTTTCCACGCTGGCGTCTGTCTATTCTATTTCAAGTTCCTCCTACTTGTATACCAGGCATGTCATTTCCAACGTAACCTCGATGGAGAGCATACTTGCAATCGGTGTGGGTCTCGTCTTGCGCATCGTGGTCGACGTCGCGACAGACAATGACGACCGGGTCGGTGGTATGTATCTAACTATCCTTCATCACCCTACTGATCCATCGTCCAGGTGTCCTCGTAGGACTGTGGGAGGGGGTGGTCCTCAACCACTTTGTACGACGGACGCCCCATTCCTTTGATCCTTATCTCGGTCTTGGGTTTCGAATATTCGTCGACTTTCTCTTCACCCAGTCCCTCTCCCGCCTTGCCCTTGTCGCCCTTTGGGCGCTTGTGGGCATGCTCCTAGCAGACATCGCACCCAAGTTTTGGCGTGACTCTGGTCTCCGACATCTATACCGTCAAGTACGCAGGGATGTTCGCCATGTCAAACGAGCCGTTCCTCGCATCAGAATAAAAAATGATCTCCCCAACGTACGCTTATTCAATCAAACGCGCTCGACGTCTGTAGATATGTCGAGTTCAATACGAAGTGACATAGCTACTCCTTCTCGGTCAGCAGCTCCTTCACGAGCACCAACGCCAGGCCCTGCCCGCAGACCAGGTCGAAGTCCTCCTGGGACATTTCCCAACGTGTCAGGGTGGTCAGAGACTGGTACAGACCTGTCCACCTCACAAGATCGCTCAATACGGGTTTCAGGACCCTCGCCTTCCCTTGCACCCTTGCGAGAGCGCACAACGCATGAGCACATTGACACAACTCGTGCCACTACGTCAAGATCTACTGCTGTCCAACATACCACAGTCACGATCACGCAAACTCCACACGCATCCACGTCTTCAGTGCCCGTCATTGGCGCGGGCGTGGCTACACTCGATGCTGCTGCTACACCGTCATCTGTCAAACGAGTCGAGGAACCGTTGCGTCTTGACCCACCGTCGATACCCGATGATTGGGTGGATATTAACCGCCCTACACCCGCTCGGGCAAACGAACCAGTCGCACCACTCCACCCCGATACTGATTCCACCCCTACGCCCCGGCCGGGTCCTTCGCCCGCTCCATCGCGATCTGTGTCTCTGCTTGCCCCGCCCACAGTGATCATTCCCCCTGATACTCCTGATGATGACGTTGATAACAGGGCATCACAACTACCAGACCAGATTCCTCTCCCCGAATCACGAGCCGCCTCTGTGATTGGTGGTGTGTATGATCAACCTGAACCCCGGAGTGCTTTGCGTGGTACCTTTCGTGCTCGTGTGGACAAGGCCACCTCCGAGATCGGTGTGGATGCCGGCAAATCATTTGCGCAGCCCAGCAAGCAGTCGACCAAGGGTCAGTCTACGCTGCGCAACTGGACCACTGGGTTGTGGTCGCGATCCAAGCAGCAAGATGACGTTGACGCACCTGAACCTCCTCCCAAAGAAACGCTAGGAAAGTCGGTTGGTGAGAGCAAGTTGGACGTGAGCAGCGCTGTCAAAGAAGGAGCTGAACCCGAAATACCCACTCCCGCTCAAGTGGATCCCCCAGCCAGTATTATAAGCCATCCCCCGGATACCTCTCCATTACTACTGTCGACGGCAAAACCAAAATCAAAACAACAAGAGCAGGCACAGGCAAGTAAATCTGATATACCGCCGCTATCTGCTGGCGTGGATAGTAGTCCTGCTCTGCCCCAAGGCAAAACTGACAAGGGTGCACCTGCCGGGCCACAAGATGCCTCGATACTCGATCTACCATCTCCCACTCGTTCACCGCCTCCCCCGTTCACGGAATTTGCTGTTCCGCCGGACCTTGCTGAAGGGACAGCTACAGGGGAAGACCCTGTGACGCAAGATGAAGAACCAACAAAACTCACCGACGAACAAAAAGCTACCGAGGAGAAACGCATTGCGTTCTTACTGATCCAGGTGGAGGAGCTCGAGAGATCACTGGCTGATTTGCGAAAGAAGTTGGACAAGGAAGATGACCCAGAGAGCACCCCGGGGAAAGCCTTGCAGGCCGACCTGGACGACGTGGAAAGGACGCTGAATGCTATCAAGACCAGAATGACCAAAAGGAAGTTCTCGGGTGAGTTGATTGTCTTTCCTGTTACCTGGGGATGGATGCTGAATAACTGTAGAACTACCGCAAAGTCCCAAAGCAAAAGAGATTTCTTTGGTTCTGACGGGCAAGTCAGCTACAGAGGCTCAGTTTGAGCTCAACTCGGCGGTCCTAGACGAGATATTGGCACGAGACGATGCAGAACGCATACTCATTCGAGTCTCGGTAGGCACCAAGAAAAAGAAAAATGACGCAAAGGATGCTGTCAATGCTTTTACGAGACGGTGAGACTCCCAATGGGTTTGTACCGCGGCAAATCTTAACTAAGAGTACTGCAGACATAAATTCCTGGCGCGTGACAATACGAACCAAGGCACAATCACCATTACGCTCTAAGGATTCCTTCGCATACCGAAATACTCTTTTGTCGATACCCCTCATTCCATACTTTCGGTAATGATTTATGAGTAACTGCTACTGTGTATAGTCAGTCTGTAGCATGTTTGCAATGTTGTGGACGATATTTCTTGATGTTACTACCCAAACTGCTATAATCTATGGATATCGAAATGTCGGGTGCACAGTAATAATTCTGCCATTAGACTGCTTGAAATGCGTGCTAGTCTCCATGAGGGCAATATCTTGATGAATGGCAAGACATGCAGTCAATAGTGTATGTGTGTCGAGTACGATAGATTTCACTGCACCTTGAAGTTTTGTTAGAATTTGGTTGGTCTCTACGTTGCTACCACGCAACATCTTCCGCGAAGCTTCAAGAGCGTGAAGTCATGCAACTGGTGGTTTGAGAGCTATCTTGGCGAGTTCCTTGCAAATCACATCAAGGCCATCACCGAGATCCCAATGCGTGCATTCGTCGGCCGAGAGTCTGCCAAGCACATATGTTGCTGCGTCGCTGTCACGACCGATTCCGATGCGGAACCTGTAAAAGTTGGTATCACCTCCGAGGGCTGCGATGACGCTGCGCACGCCATTGTGACCGTTGGCCGAGCCACCAAACTTGAGCGAGAGGGTCTTTGGTTTGTATTGGAGCGAGTCGTGGATCACGACCATCGCACTTGGAGAGTTGGTAGTATGGCGAAGTGCAGCAGCGACTGCTGGTCCGGTGATGTTCATGAGTGGTTCTGCCAGAGATGAGTTGGAGGTACACATATGACAAAGGGACAGACTTGGTTTGAACAGTGTCATATCTACGTTTGTGTCCCCGAGGAGAACATGTGAGCGACCGGTGAAACCGTCGAGGGTGTTATTGAGAGACATGCGGATGCCAAAGCGTCCAGCGAGTGCATCTACTATGAGATGGCCGACACTAGAAGAGTTCTGTCAGTCATCGCAGTCGTTCTGTACAAAACCAACCTATGTCGGGTGTTTGGAAAGGGTATGTTGCCCAGACCGACAACGAGCAGCCTAGCAGAGACAGTCATACACGTGATCGGTCATTCAAACCGATCTCCTTGTCCTTTTTCACTGCTTGTTCTCGCACCATGTCGACGTCCGCGACGACGACGACAAAGGCCCGTCTTCGCCATACCGACCGCGACGCTCTCTCGTGTCATACACTCCCCCACTCCTTCGAAGCACTTGACCTTACCTCTGGGTCTGCAAGACAGTCCCTGGGTGCACTTAGAGTCTTCCTTCTCTCGTATCTCGAGCAAGTCGAGAACAAGCTTTTGACTATCGAATCACCCATCTCTGAAATAACCATCCCAACAGCATTCAAGATCAAGGGTGAATCTACAGTCGAAGATGCGAGGACATGGGCAAAGGACGCTCTCGAGATGCTTCGCAGCATTCGCTCAGACGTCTGCTCGTATCTCCCAGAGCTCCCTGATGTCCCTTGCCTGAGCAACGTGCGTGCACAGCTCTCTCACTCCTTGTCGGACACCACATCTGTCATGGAAGACGTCCGTGCCCGCTTCTCGGACAAGCACATTTCCTCCCTATCCTCCCGCCTCCAGTCCCTTCAAGCACATTTGAGGTCGATGGATGCATTCACGACCGACTTTCCTCGCAGCACACGTTTGTCCACCCTTTTCGAGTCATTCATGTCTTCCGAACTGGTTTCCGAATTATCCGACGACGTTACCGAGGCAGAGGACATGGCGCGGGACATTGCCCGCGCTATCAAACAGTCCCTTCAAGGCTCCAAACTTATTCACTATGTAGACCTGCCACCTCAGTGGCGTAGCAATCCTTTCGTTACTAGAGGGTACCGGTACGCTTTTGGACCACGCACGTTCCTCGTGTCTCCTCATGCGCTCCACTCTAGGTTCATCCCACTCAACAAGTGGCCCCTTATCATCCTGTCTCTATTCGCTTGGCACAATGAAACACGTGCGCTCGTCTTTGCCATCCTCGCTTCCCTGCTCACGTACATCAGTCAATATACATACCCATTCTATTCCATTTATATTATGGCTCATTAATTGCATCCCGCTATTCAATTCCTCTGCGCTTCAGGACATTCCTGAGACTGCATTTATTATCTTTGCACTTGTCTGTCTGTTCAGTAGCGTGGTATGGCATACCATGTCTGGATGTGCACACCACGACGGCATGGACCTGTGTGCTAGGATAGACTATGTTGGTATCGGATGGTAGGTTCCTCCGCCTTCACTACCATCTGTCTAACTCTGTTGTGTAGGCTCATCAGTGCCTCTGTCGGCACTATTGTGTACTACGGCTTCCAGTGTTACCCGAACCTTGGAAACTTCTTTCTCACTTGTTGTTTCCTCGTTGGTGTGGCTGGTAGCGTATTTCCGTTCCTCAAATGGTTCAACGATGCCGCATACAAGGTAAGATCACTTTTTTACCGCATAGGCAAAAGTGCCAACAGCCTGCTAGCACGTCCGTGTCGTCTTTTTCGTTTCCATGGCTCTCACAGCTTTTGCACCACTCGCTGTGTTGGCCTACATCCACTCTCCATCACAGGTGATTGCGTACATCAGTGAGTCCCCGAATTTCGTCATGAGCTTCTTGTTGACTCGCATGACATAGATCCCGTCTGGCCATCTGTGATCTCTTATCTGATCGGTCTCACTTTCTACGTGACTCACGTACCTGAACGGTTTCTTTCCGAGCGTTGCTCTCATTGGCTGGACTGGTGTGGTGGTGGTTCACATGCGATATGGCATGTCTTCATCGTCCTTGCGATCAGTCAACACCGGAATGCTATAGCATCGTTTCGGGATGGAATCCCTTGTGCCCTCACCCCGTGACGGCTCACCAGTATACTTTTTTATGGCTCGATGATTTATCTGGGACGAACACATCCGTAAGTTATGTGGAAAGAATCTACGGGCATAGAACTACACGTTTCCCCCAGTCTGTTTTAGTCATACCCAGTCTTTTTTTTCGGATGATACGGATTACGAATGGTATTGCAAGGATAAGCGTACAAATGTGAATACAAGGAGAATGAGTGAATAATTCTATCAAATTAGCTTCGCCTCTCGTTTGGCTTGTTGCACTTGGGCTAACCGCTGGCTCCGAAGGGTCATGGTAGTTCCCTGAGCTGCCTTTTTCGTAGTTGGTGCAGGTACGGCAGGGGTTACGCTCGACTGCGATAATGATATACGCGTGTCGTCCGAGGCAAACCCAGGAATACGAATGTTGTGATTTCGTTCTGTATCGACGGTGAACAACTTTGATCAAAGACAGCAACGCAACTTACCAAGATGGAGCTGCAAGTCCTTTACCTCGAGCGTGTCCCCTCCTCGGTGTTTAGCAAGCCGACATCCAAAATGCGTCACAGAATCGATGAATTCATCAGCGACCTGCAAGAGCAACTGCAACGAGTCAACGCGACGAAAAGAGAGACGATGAGCAAGACGTACATCCTCGACCTCGGGTTCTATCCGTACATTGGGATCGATGCTCGTGACGAGGTCCTGTATCGATCGCCGCATACTCTGATCGCCCGGCGTGTTCTTCCGCCTCGCCCGACCGTCATCGAGTGTGAGCGTCGTCGTATCGTCGCTCCTCGCAATCTGCGACGGTGTTCCTGTATATCACCCGTCACTTGTCAGCCAGATCCAGCACGGGGCAGACTGACCTGAGATGCGGCCACCGGTGACGCCTCCCGTCAACGTCGGCCGCCCTTGCTGTGTCGCCGCCCACTGAACAGGACCGGGATTGGTCGTGTTGAGCGTCTGGCTGATCGGATACCCGTCTCCCGGTGTGGACGTCAAAACTGGCGCGGGTGAACCACTCTTGAAGGCAGAAGTTGTGCTCGTCGAGACAGCCGGCGTCGCTGTCGTGTTTGCCGTGGTCGTCGTCTTTGGGTGAGCGACACCATCAGCGTCAACATTGAGCTCGAGGACACGAAGAGCATGCTACCTTGGCTGGTGTTGTCCCCGGGGTGGGTGTCACCGACGTACTTGGGCCTGCGGCTGCAGTAGGCTTGTATCTCTCCGCGTACTCTTTCAGCTGATGAATAAAAGCCGTGAGCACGTTCTTGTGAACAATAATTGTCTAGAAACGCACTTGCTGGATCTGTTGTTGATTTAGCTTTCCCTGACGGGCAAGTTCTCCGAGCTGGCCCATGTTTTGTGCGAGTAGTTGGGCGATGCGTTCGCCGGTGATGGGTTCGCCATTCTGGCTCTTGAATGCGTTTCCGAGGGCGGTGATAATATTCGCTGGGTTTTGCGGAGCTGGAGTAGCTGGGGATTCCGTTGCGTTGGTGGCCATCGCCTCTGTGTTTTCGTGTGCAACAGTCAGAAAGCAGGTCGCAACATATGTGAGAACAAGTTTCCATATTAGGGTAGACCAAGTTTCTTTTCCCGCACGCTCGGATTCACACCACCGACGCGAGCGATAGGTGGACGATCCCGACAGCGACGACAACAACGATGAAGCGGGTGACATGCCCTACTACAACGACGGTGCCATGCTTTGAAAGTCGACGATGGCAAAAACATGCGTGAGCAACCACACACCGCAACCACCACCACGGCCGACGAAGGGACAGTAGCACGTCTACCTGCTATCTCCAGGCATGGAGATCATGTCATCAGATTTTGAGGACATGATATATACTGACCAAACGGCTTCTCTGCCCTTCGAGCACCCCAATGATCACTTACTTCCAGCTCAAGGCATTGTCCTGGAAAATGTGTTGGCCCACCCACGCGTGTTAAAAGACGGCCAGTTCGACGAATTTGTCTTCAGATCTTGTTTAATTGCCAACGTCCGATAGTTTCGCGTCACCTCTTCCGCGGAAATCAGCATTCCAGCACGGCGAATTTGAACGTACAGGTAATGCCTCGACTGGGAGGCAATGGCATCTATGCACCCGCACCGAGCGCACTCCTCCAAAATGTTCCACCGACGTCTCCGAGAACCCTCTCTACCTCAGCCTGCTCTAGATTAAGGATCACTTTTCGCTCGTACACCGGTTTTCGTGCCGCTGTAGACCCTTCCTCCATCAGTATCGCCCGTGATGCAAGGAGGGAGTCTAGGACAAAGGTGAGTTCCCCGAGCGTGGGTGCCCGACTGGACACCCCTTCTCCGAGCGTCTCCACATAAATCAAGTGTTGGCGCTCAATCTGTTATTGTTGGTTTACACAAAGGTCAGATTGAGAACTGACATGACCAGAACACCCACCTCTCCCCATTTAATCTCTTCTATACCCTCCCTTTTCATACATTTCACCAATGCAGCTAGCATGATTCTCTCGTGCAGACTCAACTCTTTCAGGAATGCAGCCGTTGGACTGTTTTGCATCACTTTAATGACTTCCTTGATGTCTTCCATGCCCGCAGTTGTTCCCTTTGAATGTACGAGTTCGACAGCGCGTCTACAGATGTCCAAGACCCGACGAGCATCACCAGAAATAGAGGACACTTTCATAGAGGCGAACTTGACACCATCGGGGGTAATAACATCATGTTGATGTTGTGATGGGAGATTCTCTTTGGCAGCAACAAGACGCGCGTGCACAATCTCTTGGAGCTGGGCGGTTGTATATGGTTGAAAGTTGATTCGAGTCATACCTTCACACCAGATTAAGTTTCATCGGGGGATCATGAAAGGTCCTTACCCAGTCGACTGCGAACACGCCCACTCATGACTCTCTCTGGGAGGTCCATCGTGTTCGCAACTGCAAGCACGACGAGTTTCGATCCGACTAGAGTCGGCCAATTAAAAAAATTATAGACAACGTCTTGTTTAGTCGTGACCAGCTGGTCTAGTTCATCCATCAATACGACACTGGTGGATCGTATAAAGACCGTTAGTCATAGACACCCTCGGTTGACGTCCGTTACAGACCATGGATGACCACCTGGGCCAGCTCGAACGCCAGCACCAAAATGATTGCTCAGTCGTTTCAGAGCTTCCTTGGAGCTGACCTTGAGATGTCCATCTTTGGTAACGTCGTGACCAGAGACTGTTTCCCAAAGCAAGTTATAAGCCGCCGATGGCTCTGGAATTCTGAGCCCATTTATTTCAACATATGTAAATGGGATCGTTTCCTGAATAGCGCTGTGAGCAACGACTGTCCGTATAATGGCCAAGACGCACCCCAGTCTCTGCCATGTGCTTCAGCTCTCGTACAACAGCATGCACAGTGGCAGTCTTGCCAGTTCCGGGAACTCCTGAAATATCTTGCCAACAATGAGAACACTAGTACAGGTATTGAAATGCTTACAGACACATCCACCACTACCTTCCTCCAAAAGTTCTTCTACTGTACGCAAAACACGGTTGTATTCTTCTTCTCGGCAGGGCAGCGTGTTAGGGCGCGCAGCTACGTGTAGAACATGCATAGCCCTCAGCCACGCGTCCTGCGGCAACTTCTGCAAGTGCTTATAATATTCTCGTGTCAGGTCCGGGGGTGGAACGCGCACAACTGCGACTTTGCGACTATTTCTCTTTCGAATGGCAGCCTTAGAATGAGGGGTTGGTTCCACCAACTTGCTTGATCGAGATTTTCTGGGAGTAGATTTGGATGGGGTCCTAACAGTGCGTTTGCGTTTCCGTGACGGTGTCTTTGGGAGATCGTCCCCAACCACATCACTGTGAGCGTCGGGCTCAGAGTCGAGGTCGCCGCCAACCGCACGAGGGAGTTCGTCGTCCTCGCCATCCCCCAAGCGACCTTGGTACTCATAGTCAGGGTCTGTTTCCCGCGTTGGTAGTTCGTCCGTCTCTATGATCCTCTTCAGTCTGGGACGTTTCTGGGCCTGGGTAGTCCTCTGTATTGGGGACCCTACGGAAACATTCCAGGACCTTCCACTAGTTTGTTCTTCATCTGTCTCCGACAGCGCGCGCACTTTATGGTCACTCCACGAGAAATCATAGTAAAGTCCTTTTCTAGAGTCGAGGGCGAAACGACAGTAAAACAGGGCTGTATCGTTTTGTCTGAAGTTTAGCGAATGTGTATGCCTTGTTGAATTATCCTGAGCGGTGCTTTCCTCTGTCAAGAGGTCGGTTACTGTACAGTGGCGAACAATATTGGTCGGTGGTAAGATTGCTTCTGTGTCAAGGGTGAAGTACACTTCGTTCTTTGACGCGGTTGGAAATAGAACAAACGGATGTTACTAGACAACTTACCTCGGTGTGTTCCCTTCGTGGGCGTATGCGAGGAAGTTCGATTGGTCGTTGAAACCAATGTATCCGGATGAACATGTTGGCCCGTATCCTTTCCGATTCGTCTGCCCTGAGCTCCCACATAGATGCGATGACCCCAACACTGACATACTTGGCAGTACCGGTCGAGACACACACCGTGTCTCCGACATTGAATATCTCCTCTGTGGTGCTCGCCTCCGATCTCGAAGCCCGTGAGATTCCTTTGAGGGACGTCGGAAGAATCGACTTTGTGCGGGTAAACGAGCGATAAAATATGGTCCTAATGTTATTTGGCTTCCAATTCTCATCCTCCACAAGAGCCTCGTAGTCCTGTGGGATGGAGGGTCTGGTGTAGAACGGTTCAGACGACCATGATACCGATTTGTCTCCCCATGCGCCGGGGTGTACCGGGGTGACTAGTTGTTGGTAGCGCTTGGAGCGACGCGAAGGTGTTGTAGGATTGGACATGGACGTCGTTGTTCGAGGGTGTGACGGACGCGTCTGTCACGCGTTTCCCGTGATAAATTAGGCCAAATAGCTAGATTGGTCCTTGTCCCGGTGGGCCACTTTCATTGTTCAATAGCCAATATTAACCTAAAGTCCTACTATAAAATGCTCGTTCTTCCTGCGCTCACCGAAACAATCAGATCCTTCTACGAGACATCCAAGCCATATCTGGCGACATACTGTCAGTTGACGCGGTATTCATTCACTTTGTCAAGTCCAGGACACATGTATTTGAGCAAGAACTCTGTGAGAACCAGCCATCTCCCAGGCAGGTGCTCGCTGCCCTTCTCGAATACAGTGACAATCCAGCTACCCAGCATGACTGATATCCTCTGAAGCGGTCAAAACATCGCCGTTGGTCCCCTACTGGCATTATGGCCACCGCAGGTTTCAATATCTTTCGAGTGCTGAAACAAGAACAGAGTCTTTAAAGAGCAACTCGGCGAGGGAATCACTGTTAATAAAGTAACTTGGTGAGACGGGGGCGTGAGAGGGTGATGACGTCGAGCTCCAAGTTCCTATCTCGACCCCTGCCCTATCCGCGTAACCCTCTCAGGGTCGAATAACCTCTGGACCGAATAGCGTCTCTAGGAAGTTTCCACTCGGTCCCATTCCTTCAAGGCCCATTATTCTACTCATATTCCCATTCCAGTTCGTGTTGGCAGCTGTGAAGTGGATATCTTGATGGACGACCGACCCGCGACTCGCCCACAGCTGTATCACGGCTCAAAAAAGGGACCTGCGCCTGCGTGGGGATAGGGATCGCAGAGGACACTTTGACCACATTGAATACCACGATGTTGTAGGTGTTTTGATTTCCCCGAGGCATGGGTGCAACGAGCGCTTGTCCTTCCACATCCTGTATCATATCCCAGCCAAGCGACATCACATATCAATCGTTTGTTGTGTTCGGCAACCGTATCTGTGCAGCATGGCATCGCGTGCTATGAACCCCGTTACGACTTGTTTCGCCGCCACCGCAATGGTGGCTCCACCATTGTCCACAGAGGGCACGGTGACTCCATCGTGCATGTTCCATCCGTTGTGAGGCTATTCCGATCTGGGTCAGCTGTGACGAGTGCCAACGGAACGCCATCCAATTGTGACGTGGAGCGTCAACGTCGCTGATACGGAGCATCGTGAAGCACCCGTGAGGGCTCGATTGATCCAAGCCGGGCTGTCGGTGTAAAATGTATTCCTGTTCAATCCGCAGTCGAAGTCGCCAAATGGAGCGAGAGTAGATCATGATATCACAAGGAGGGTATTGAATAGAAACTATAAACGTGGTCGCAAAACTTAACCAGACAACTGGGTAAAAAGGATGAGTACAAAGAATGTATTCCGACAGGAATCAAAAAAAGGATAGAAATGTTCGAAAAAGAAGAATGAAAAAAAAAAAAAAAAGATAAATAGATTTGGATGCGACGTGCTCGTGATACGCAAGTATCAGGTCAGTAGTATACAGTTGAGTTGAAATGAGTAACGATGTGCTTGAGATTACGCGGAGGGATATGTTACCAATGATTGGGACCAGTCGAAGCAGGTAGATGTCGCATCAAGAAGAAACGATAGACATGCGTCGTGGTACGGTTATTCGGAGCATTTCACCGTCGAATTCCGCGCGTACTTGAGCCAGTTCTGCGTCATGGCCAAACGACACGCGACGTTCAAAGTGGCCTGGGAGTGTGTGAGTGGATGATGGATGATGGGTGATGGCGACAGCGAACGTACCGCCTTCTGGTTCCCAGGAATCCGCGACGACATGTAATATACGACGTCTTCGTGTGGCGATGGTTCTGGGGGTGAATGAGCCCGAGGACAAGGAGAGAAAAAGAAAAGACTGACATTCCGTCGCGTCTAAAGCCTGGTAGCCGGACCAGGAGGATGTATTCAGACTGGGATGTCTCCACCGCGATCCAAGTATTTGGGGGCGGGGAGTGGCAGAGAAAAGAGTCAAAGGGAGCGCGTCCCTGTGTACCTTGCTCGACGGGCAAGGGTGGCATGATCACAGGTGCCTCTGGGGCGGGTGGGTCGTGTGTGGCTCTCGACATTGGGTTGTGAGGGTCGTCTGGGAGAAAAACAGAGTAAGGTGGGGGAGGAGAGGAGGGAATGATGTCTGATATGCGCGAGACTGCGGAGGAATGGTTGGAGGGTGGAGTGGGCAGTGGTCTGCGCTTGGGTGGCTCTGTGGATGAGGGCGAGTCTGGGATGGATGCTGTGACGGGGAGAAGGTTATCAAACGACGGTGACAAAGGGAGACTCGCCGTGGCGTCGAGGGCGTCGGGCGGCGTCGGTTTGTCGGGGTCGTCGCCGGCGTCGGGGCGGGATGAGCGCGCGCTGGCAGACCGGCCTTGGTGGGGGTGCATGTCGACGAGGGCGTGCGGGTGCGAGGGAAGAGTTACTGTGGCGTGTGAACTAACCCTGATGACATCATCACACCTCTTGCCCTTCTCCCTCCTCCTCCAATGCATCTCAAGCGCGTCTCACTCACCTCCAAGAAGAACTGGTGGCTCGGTGTGTTTGTCCTTGCTTGCTCTCTGCCCCGCTCACCGTCACAGTCGAGCTCGACGAGCAGGACCCGGCCCTGATCTCGTCCGCCAACTCCTTTGCGTCCTCTGAGGACACCACCGTCGTACCGCACGATGGACACTACAAACCACTCGGGTCACCGAACCCATCCATACCCGTGTATTATCCACCACGACACCCCACATCCATATTCTCATTTCCCACTCCATCTGCCTACGCAGCACCGTCAAATCCAACCGGACACATCGCACCCTGCGCGCAGGGATCGGCATCCATCCTCTTCAAGTGTATCGTAAAGAAACCAGACGTTGTCCAGCTCGAGATAAACGGTGAGATACAGTCAAACGCGCTCGATGTCACCACCCAGTTCCTCGCCGAACTTCGCGTCTACACCACCGTCACTCGCCATCGCAACATCGCCGCATTCCTTGGCTGTCTCGAGAACGTCGGAATGGTCCTCGAGTTTGTCGATGGACGTTCCCTCTACGACGTTATCTCCCAACGTCCCTCTCTCTCTTCCGGAAAGAAGATTGACTTTCACAACCAACTGCTGGACGGTCTCACACATCTCCACTCTTTCCACCTCAGCCACGGCGACCTCTCCCTCCTTAACATCCAAGTCACTCGCTCGTCTGACACGATAAAACTCCTTGATTTCGGACGATCCGTCTCCACAGACTCTGTCTTTGCCCCCCCATCTGACGAACCTGCAGATCCCTTTCAACGCATCCGCCCAAAACCGGGCTCAAAGACCCCTTCTACCACCATTGAGCAAATCCATCCTGGCACACGTCCATTCGCAGCGCCAGAAGTTCTCCGTGGCGAATGCAAAGACCCCCTTCTTGCCGATGCATATAGCTTTGGCATGGTCCTGGTCGCCATCGATCGATGCGAGGTCGTAGATCTCAAACCCTGGGAACAGCGCAAAGACTTGGTGCCAGATGCCCTCTTCATTAGCTGCGAGATCTTTGAGACGCGCGCCAGACAGTACCTGAAAAAGGTTGGCACGAGGAGGAGATTAATGAAAGAAGACATCATACCGGCTGAAGCCTGAAAACGTTTAAACCTGCACTCGCTTTACCTTTTTTCTTCCTTTTCGAATCCCTCCCTCGTGTATATCCTCACGATGCAGACACTTGGATGTTATTTCAACAAGATCGTTGCATACCCTGTGTACTCTACTCCCCCCTCACCCTTGTATTTGCTACCAACCGCAACAGCTGACTTGCCATTAATGCATTCCCTTTCTGTAGTCCATTTTTGTCCATTTTTGGATTGCTGAGTCAGCAAGCTAGTCACCTTTGGACTGGTAAACTTGCAACTTGGTCATGGCCACCGTCCACCCCTCACGCATGGGTCTCGTCCCACAAGATCCAAAGGATGTGTATACGAGTACCCGTCGTGCAAGATCACCGTCACCTCGCGACAGGTATAACAAGGACCGCAGAGAGAGGGAAAAGGCACGCACAAGAGACAGCAGCGAGGACAATGAGCGAGGAAGACATCGAGAACGGGGTCGAGGAGAGAAAAGGGACGAGGATAATGCAGAGGACGGAAGCAGGAGTCGAAGACGGGCCTCGCCGGAATATGGCGACTACAAGCGTACCATATCGCCCAGGCCAGACACACCGCGCATGTATCCCAACCGACCACCTCGGGAGGGACCATACGAGCGGCGGAGTGGGTACGGCGGGAGCAGCAACGAGTACTTGGAAAGGTGTGCTGTCTGGCGTCTGTCCTTGACGCGCGCTAATGTTGCATCGTAGTCGGAGAATGCAAAGGGAGAGTTCCACGTTGAGCACTTGGCCGTCTTCGCCAAAGGCGCCGGCACGTGGACTGTATGTGTGATCACTCCACTCGTGTTGGCGCTTTTCTCTGACTCTTACTTTCCTGTAGATCACCCGAGCGTGGTTCGTCCCGGAGGAAATCCAAGCGAGACCGTTCAGAGACGCCGATGGATTCTTCGGACTCGGAATCTGAACGTCGTCGTCGTGAACGAAAAGAGCGCAAGCGCGCTCGGAAAGAACGGGAGAGAAAGGAGAGAAGAGAACGCAAACAGCGGCAACGTAGGTCACGAAGCGAAGATACCGAGGACGAGCGCGCAAGGGAAAGAGACCGTGACCGGAGGAGCAAAAGCAAAAGTCGGCCACGAAGCCCGAGTCCAAGCCCTACACCTTCATCTGCTCGTGTGTCCGAGGACGAATGGGTCGAAAAACCTGTTACTGCGGCTCCGTTTGTCGTGGCGACTCAGACAAATAGTTCGATGCCACCACCGGCCATTATACCATCACATGACGATGAGATGGATGAAGACGACGACTCGGACATGGATATGGGACCTCAGCCTCTGATCAAAGCCATCGCAGCCAAGAGGGTAGACGAGCGTGCTTATGGTGGTGCATTGCTACGCGGCGAAGGCAGTGCGATGGCTGCTTTCTTGAAAGATGACACGCAAACTCGTATCCCCCGCCGTGGTGAAATTGGTCTCACTTCAGACGAGATAGCGCAGTTCGAGTCGGTCGGGTATGTCATGAGTGGCAGCAGGCATAAGCGCATGAATGCTGTACGTATGAGGAAAGAAAACCAGGTCATTAGTGCAGAAGAGAAGAGGGGCATCCTCAAATTGCAAAAGGAGGAGAGGGAGAGGAGAGAGGCTATACTTCGGGAGGAATTTAGTGAACTCGTACATGAGAAACTCAAAGGACCAGAGTCGAAGCGGACAGTCACCTGAACCGTCCCTCGAGTACGAGTGTCATTAATTTTATTGTTACGACACATTGGTACAGTGTAATTTAGAGCTCGTCGCGCTTGCCAGGTTGGATATCCTTGACTTCCGTTGTGAATATCAGAGCAGCATTCGGGGGAATGAGTCCACCAGCACCACGACTTCCTACAAAACCACAATTAGTCAGAGAGTATAGCATACGAGTAATGGACGACAAACCATAAGCCAAGTCTGAAGGAATGGTCAACGTGCGCTTCTCTCCAATACATGCACCCTGAAGACCGTCATCCCAACCACGAATTACATGACCCGCGCCAACTAATGAAATAGCATCAGCACTGGAAAGACGGCTTGTGGAAAACATACGCTTGAAGGACAAGGGCTTGCCACGGTCCAGACTATGGTTCGCGCGTGAACACAACACTTGCACACGTGGAAAGTAATGATTACCTCGAGTCAAACTTGGTACCGTCCTCGAACAGAGTACCGGTCTGCAATATCCCTGAGATTAGAACAGCAATAGACGATATGTCTCGGACTCACGTAGTGAACAGAAATGGTGTCTCCCTTGGCTGCCTTTCGTGGGCATTCCTGGGGCATGAAAGACGTCTCAATCTGGAGCTTATTTGGCGGTGACCGGGCTGCAAAAGCGCCAACTGTCACGGCCAACAGCAAGAACCAGAGGTTGAACAACTGCATGGTGTAGACCAGACGCGACCACCGCACGTGACTATGAAATGGGTTGTGATGACTAAGCTGAGTTGATGAGTCAGCAACTGTACAGTCAGAGTCCACCTGTAAACCTTAATCAACCCATCCACACCATCATCGACGCCGACTGGAAAGAACGACATGGTGAGCAAACAAGACACTATGTAGTGGTGTTCTGATTGTGTCTTTAGCCATCACAAAAGACCTTTCGCACAAAACGGATCCTTGCCAAGGCTGCCCGCCAGAACCGGTGAGCAAATGTGTATCAGAAATGATCAGACAATGTGCTCAATGGATGTCATTTATCTAGACCGATTCCTCAGTGGTTCCGTTTGAAGACGGACACAAAAATCCAAGTACGCAGTTCCAATGGTGAGAATGTGATGACACGTTGACCGTCCATGCTTGATCACGCAGTACAATGCCAAGCGTCGTCACTGGCGGCGCACAAAGCTCAATATTTAAGCGCCTCTCTCTTTCTTTATTTTCCATGAATGCGACAACAAGGAGGTGGAGATGTGTCGATGCACTCGCATTATGTATCACTCGCAAATGCAATCATGACCGTCCTTGGTGAGAATACCGAGTATTGGCAGAGTGATTCTCCGTTGGACGCCAGTGAATGAGCGCTGAGAGTCGTGTGTAGTCAACGTGGTCGCTTTCTTTACACGTCACTCTACTCAAACCCTACACGCAACGACAACCTCTGCACATAATGTCTCTCATCGTCACCATCTTTTCGCTCGTCTTTCTAACTGAACTTGTATCATGGATCGGAAAGTCTGTTCTCCTTGACTTTGTATGTCAACCCTTTTGCATGTCCCGGCGTTCAACAGACCAGCGTTCGTATTCAGGCTTGGGGCCTCTACTGCAGACTGTTCATGAGTGCGCAATATACAAGACAACGCCAACTCAAATCCGAGCTGCTCGCCACAAAGAAAGAGCTCATGCAGACCAGTGCTCAAGATCAATTCGCCAAGTGGGCAAAGCTGAGGCGAAGTGTTGACAAAGGGATCGCAGAGCTCGAAAAACTCAGTGAGTCCTCCTCGGCTGATGCCCATCTTTTAATGCTCATTGCCACAGATGGCGAGCTTTCCACCACCAAGACCGCATTCTCGGCCAACTTCAACAGTCTGATTTGGATTTTGACCACGGGATTGCAATTTGCCATTGGTTGGTGGTACAGGAAAGCTGCGGTATTCTACCTACCACCAAACTGGTTTGGACCTTTGACTTGGACACTTGCACTCCCATTCGCACCCCGAGGTGGGTGACTTGGTCTGATCCTGACACTGAACGTGATACAACCCGTGCTAGGTTCTGTAAGTGTTGGAGTATGGCAAATGGCATGTCGTAGGGTGATCAAAGTCGGAGAGCGTACTATCAAGAATGTGATGGGTGAGTGATTTATTGTTTAGGATGGTTTTGTGTTGAGGTTGTTGGTTAGCTGAGCCTATTGCCGTGTCAGTTGAGAAGAAGACATAGACGGTTACCTTTTATCACATGTGTAGGCTCGTTTGCAATATCATATGTGACGTCGGAGCGGAACCCCGCCGTTGAAATACCTTTTGAGACCCCACAGGCGCATCTCGACACTCAACATCCAGAATGCCAACAGGCGTGCAGATTCAGTCAAGGGTCGCCCCAGAGGCACAAGACCAAATCCTCACAGAGGGTGCCCTCTCCTTTCTCGCTGCCCTCCACAGGACATTCGAGACAACCAGGCAGAGTCTCCTAGTCGCTCGCGACGTCACCCAGCGCAGGTTCGACGCCGGTGTCCCCCTCGACTTTCCTCCAGAAACAGCTCGTATCCGTGCCGAACCTTCATGGCACTGTGCACCCCCCGCCCCAGGACTCGAGGACAGACGTGTCGAGATCACTGGTCCGACAGACCGCAAAATGGTCATCAACGCTCTCAACAGCGGCGCAAAGACCTTTATGGCGGACTTTGAGGGTCAGCCTCGCCGGTTCCCCTTCAACCCCTTTCCTGACGCTCGCCACAGACTCCAGTGCGCCGACATTTGCAAACATGATCAACGGACAGGTCAACCTCCGTGATGCGATCAGACGTCAGATCGACTTTGTGTCTGGCGGAAAGCAGTACAAGCTTGTCCAGAACCCTGCTGTTCTCTTGGTTCGGTATGCAGCGCCCTACTTCTCAAGTATCGTCCTGACTCGCCGTCTTCCACAGTCCTAGGGGCTGGCATCTGGACGAGACACGCGTGACAATTGACAATGCCCCATTGTCTGCCTCGCTCTTCGACTTTGCACTGTATTTTTACCACAATGCTCATGAGCTCATCAAGTGCGGCTCAGGACCCTACTTTTACCTTCCAAAGATGGAACACTATCTCGAGGCCCGTCTCTGGAACGACGTCTTTCTCTTCTCTCAATCTTACCTCGCCATCCCGCACAATACTATCAGGGCCACCGTTTTGATCGAAACTCTTCCTGCCGCATTCCAGATGGAAGAGATCCTATTCGAACTCAGGAATCACTCTGCTGGGCTCAACTGTGGGAGGTGAGGATTCCCTAGATCTTTCTCCTGTCGCTTACCTCGCATATCATTAGATGGGACTACATTTTTAGCGCCATCAAGAGGCGTAGGGCAGATAGGGGTGCAGTTTTACCAGACAGGAAGGATGTCACCATGACCGTACCCTTCATGGATGCATACGTGCGTCTTCTTATCCAAACCTGTCACAGGTACGACTTGGTGACTGCATGCGGGAATACGCTAACGATGGTCGTAGGAGAAAAGTAGCTGCCATAGGTGGCATGTCTGCGCAGATTCCAATCAAGAACGACCCCAAGGCAAACGAGGTTGCAATGGACAAGGTCAAAGCGGATAAACTTCGCGAAGTGACAGCCGGACATGATGGTACTTGGATTGCCCACCCGCTCATCAACGAGATTGCTCGTAAAATATTCGACGGGCACATGTTGGGCCCAAACCAGGTGGGTTTCTATCTCCCCTTGAATATACGTTTTAATACGGTTCTGGTGTCAGTACCACGTTCGCCGGGATGATGTCAGAGTGGCAGCTGCTGATCTGCTGAACGCAAATGTCCCTGGGAAGATCACAGCGGACGGAGTTCGCAGCAATGTCGCTGTCGTATTGGCATATGCCAGTTCCTGGATGGGTGGAAATGGTTGCATTCCGGTCAATCACTTGATGGAGGACGCAGCCACAGCCGAAATCGCGCGTGTCCAGCTATGGCAGTGGGCCAAGTATGCCGCACGAATGGACACGGGCGAACCAATCACCATCGAGTTTGTTGATCGTGTCATTGAAGAACAAGTGCCGACCATCAAGACCATCTCTCCTGGTATCAAGCAGGATCACCTCAGGATCACGACCGCATACTTGAAGGGCCAGATCAGACAAGATTGGCCCAGCGAATTCCTCACGAGCGATTTGATGCCATTCTTGTCCATGGCCGACGGTGTAGAGGCGAAATGGCAAAAGAGTGTCTTGTAAAGTGTATGCATTGTTTCCTGGGTCCGATTGTGTTTTATGTGTAAGTCAGTTTCGGCGACTGGGATTTATTACCTTTGTACAATAGTTTTGATGTTTCAACGCACTGTCCGCTGGCAACGATGCAACCGCGTACGAATGGTTTCATCGAGCCTCCCGGAAGCTGATCGTATCTGAGTAACCAGGGGTCAGTACCGACTCGAGATAAGTGCCATGACGGGTGCTTGGACATATGACACCCCTGATCAAGCAAGTCACTGAAAACGGTAGATGAAATTTCATGACACCTCAAACACACGTATCACCTTGATCCTACACAGCGCTCGCTTGGTTCTGTACATCCAATTCGCCGAGACATTCACTGTTGGATTGGCCGTAGTTTTGATTCATTTACTACTACACTGAAGCAAGGTTTATCTTCAAGTTTCACTCCAACGGACGCCATCCACAGGGTGCGTGTGGTCGGCGTCCAACGGTAAAGAACGGTCCTACAGTATATGTAGTGCGTGAGCTCCAGTGTCATGAATACATCACACACGCACTATTTGCTTCGTTGCATCCCTAAGCCTTGGAGACATTGACCTTGATCCCGTGCACGAGTGCACGACTATACGGACAAGCCTACGCAAGACCGTCAAGCCGATCGTCTCCAAGACCGCCCCAACGTACCTCATGACCAGCTTTAATAACCTCCTCGTCCTCGACGCCCTCGACCTTGATATCGACTGCGATCCCAAACCCTCCGATCTGCGCCGCCTCTCCGAGGTGGACGCGGGTGTGGATCACCGCGTCCTTCACCGCGTCAGTCTTGCCCAGGCGACCTGCCATCAGCTGCAGCGCCCCCAAGAAGCACGCTGTCGCTAGATTGTGAACGGCACGCATATGTATGTGCCGAGTGTCGACGTACATGCATATCCCATTGCAAAGAGCTGCTCGGGGTTCGTCCCGTCGCCTGGTCCACCCAGGGCTTTAGGCCGAGCAAGGTTCAGCGTCAGAGGTGCCTCGTCGTCAGAGTAGACCACTCCGCTGCGTCCCTGACCTGCAGCACGCGCGGTCGCTGTGTACTGTCCCCTCGTCTCAATGTGTGTGCAGTTGAGCAGTGACAAGACCGTACCTTTGTGTTTTCAAGAGTGACGAGGGAACGTCTGGCGATGCCCGCTGCACGCGAGCGTACAATGGCGCACCGAGAAATGCTGGAGAGGTTGAGAAACATATCTGTCTCGGAACAAGAGGTTGGACTCCGACGACTGCAGAAATACGATAGCATTCGCAAACAAGTACAGCTAGACATCAGAAACCACTCGCAGTGATCCTCAACTGCTCCAGTTTCTTCAGCACCTCCCCGACAGTCCGATCCAACTCACCCGCAATGGCGCTCTGCTTCGATCCAGGTAGCCGGGCATATGTCTCGCAGAGATCTCCATCCACAACGGCTTTCACCGGAACATAATACCCTCTCCATGCAAGGTGATCACGTCCTACCAGACTGCCCTGCTCTGTCCTCATGTGCTGCTCCAGCGTGGAAATGAAATCAACGTCCTCCTTTGACACAAAGGGCACAAGAATTCCGACGGTACCATGCAGTCCGGTGTAGAGGAGTACTTCTCGTCCACCCGCGACCAACGATACTCTCTGTATCGACGTCACAAGATCGCCAACGTGGAAATGACAGATCATTTTTGTCTTGTGTGGGGCACCCATGAGCTGGCCCTTCTCATGCAATATGCCCGCTCCAGTGGGATCGTCGTCCACCTGTTCCGAAACCTTGGCGTCGAGACGACTGACGAATACATTTCCGAACCGATCACTGGCTGCGACGGTACAATAGTCAACCATTGTCGACGAAACGATCCATCGTGGTTGGATGTCGTCCGCAAAGATAAGAAGGCGGTTTTCCGGTGCTTTATAGGCGACGAAGAATATTGAATCCTGCATGTCACCGACAAGGATCCTAGAACCTTGCGTGTTAAGATTGACGATGGCAGAAGAGAATGTCTGCATACTGAGGTTAGCTCAAGAACCGACCCCATGCAAACGAACAAACCTTGTTTTCAGCTTTGCGAAGAAGCTTTTTTTTTCCAATCTCATAGATGCGCAACGCTTTGCCCACGCCAGCTACAAGTCGCCCCTGGAAAGCCATAACAGCCAAAGGAACATCGTCCGTTTCGGTTTTGTGCACTAGTTCCAAACCTGCACCATCCTCAACAAATCTGTACGTCCGTAGGAAACCGCTTGTGCAAGACCGTGGTGAAACGAGTGTATCAGATGCCGTGCCGACGACAAGATGCAACTCCCCCCCTCGTGCAGCGAACGGAACGACGGCTAAAGAGAACGCCGCTTCGTTGTTGTCTAAATGTATTAAAGCAATAGTCTTGGACTGTATTTTATTGAGCACACAGCCGTAAATGGACAAAGATATTCCGTACCTCGACTGGATCAATAATTCGTATTGCAGAAGCCCATGTTCCAGGCGGTGCTTTACATCGACCAAAAGTTTCTGCAGGAAGCTCTAGCATCTCCTGGTCAACGGTTTTGCCAGCTTCGTTCTGTGAGGAACATGGGGATCACTACATTGAACAATTACGAATCACTCACGAGCTGTTGCAGATGCTTGTTGATCGCTTCTTCGCCCATTACGCGATGGTCACCTTCTATAAGGTAGAGGTAACGATTCGTTGGATGAGATATAAATTTGCGAGGCGTATACGAGAGTGGAATGGAGTCTTGCTTGAGCTTCATCCCAAGCTTCGGTATTTGGAAAATTCTAGCAAAGTCTCAGTGCCCATAGGAGCAAAGGGTCGCAAGGAGACCCACCGAAGGACACTTCCCGTAATACCAATCAGGCCTTCTGGACTAAGTTCAGCAGAAAAACTCCAAGCATAGTCAAGGTTCTCAAAAATCAGAGGGGTAAAGTGCATGAGATTTTGATGCGTATAATTGATCCACGACCGCGATGAGAGTGCAAGGATGGCTGGATTTTTTTGTATTTGGACCCGGATAAGCTTAATGGCACGCGTCCCCAAGAAACTGTTGGAAAAAGTTAAAATGTTGAGAAGACAACTCAGTGCCTGGACTGACCGCGTGCGTGTATCCGTAAGCTGACCATTTAACGGATCAAGCACTGTCCGAAGGAGAACCCCATTCTGCAATCCAATGTTGACAAACATCGTTGGCTGCGTCTTATTGATGCTCGCGTCCAACATATCAGCTATACAGATGGCAGATGGAGGGGCAGTCAACGCTTGCAGACTGATGGTTTCCAAAGTGCTTTCCGGATCCAACGAGATGATGCGGACGGTTTGATCCTCGCACCCAACGGCCTGAGAGTAGAAATTCCAGCGACTAAGGGACACTAAAGTTTCATTCGACGCACCAAGAATGGCGTTCGTTGACGTCCCTCTGGGACTTCGGCGACGCTCAGTGCAAGGATAGTTGATCCCATCGCCTTTCTATCCTGGTACTCATTCAGTTGACCATCCAAGTCAAGTTCAAAGTAGACAAGCTCCGCAGAGCTCAGTGCAACGACCACTTGACGCTTGTTCGTCGTGGCAGCAACAATGGTCTTGCGATCAGGAACACGCCACTCATTGACACGTCGATCGGCCAAGACGTGTCGAATCCCATGCGGATGGACTTGAAGAAGGGCATCAGCGCCAATCTGCTGTACAGCAAGTGTTGGGGCTGAAGAAAGGAAGCCAGTGTCCTGCACTTCTTCAATTGTCTCGCCAATAGACAGTACTAGCGTGCCATTGACGAACGACAGAATGATATACGAATCAAACTCGTCTAAAAGACGTAAATTCGATAAGCTCGTATACACTAGCCAGAACATACCTTCTTCGCGTTGTTTAGTTGTCCAAACAGCGTTCGGAATGCCTGGAAGTTCAGAGCTGACAGACTCTTCCACGTCAAGACCATGACGAAGCATTCGGAACGAACTGCGTGCACCTCGACCACATGCCGCCAAAATTTGAGGGGTATCCGAATTCGGTAGAATGTTCATCACCTTCGAATCCAATATAGGATCCAAGGATTCCCCTTCGTCTGCAAGGGCCAGGTTATCCAAAGGGCGGGGACGGAAATAGGCATGTGGCAACGGAGCGGTTGGATCAGCCATGCCAAACGAGGAATAGGAAGTTGAGCTGAACTCTGGTTCGTTGTCATCATCACCTAATTTTTGGAACTGATACAGATAACTATCGGGAGATGAGTCGTTGACCACGGGACTGGGGCACACTCACTGGTTACCAAACTCGGAAGCGACAAACAGAAAACCAGACTTAAGAATACAAAGATTGACAGCGGCGGGTACAGTGTCAAAATATTTGATTTTTAGAGCCTTGACTTCGTCTTCTTCATGGTCTATTGTAACTTTGAACAGGTCCCCGTCCTCACTTTGAAGGAGGAAGAAAAAGGCACCCTGCACAACATTGCATGAGACTGCATTAGTGAGTTTGTCATAGATCGAACCTTCATTTTGTGCATAACGGCTGCGATAATTATGACACCTCGTGACGGATCCTCAAGCGGATGTCTTCGTCGCGGAATAGGGACACGATGTTGTGGTTTGTCTATGTGTCGGTAAATAATGTGATCTTCACAACAAACAAGAACACCAGAGGGCCCGTCGAACCGATCAGTCGACGCTACTTGTCCTCCGGGGACTTGAACGAGAAGATTTGCACGTGGGTCAGTGGGTTCACTCCATTTCCGAACAACATGATTGAGACCCAGATCAAGCTCATAGTAAGTAAGCATCTGGGTGAACAACCGCATAAGTGAATGTCCTGAAACGGTATCAAGAACACACTTTTTCGACGTTGTTGAACGCTTCTCCAGTTGGGTCCTGATCAGCCTCCGTGTAATCAACCTCCAGCGCAGCAAACAATGGGTTTTCGAAACCGACATCGAGACCCACGATGTGGTGTATAATCGCATTGTTTTTATGTGCTTCCAAGGGAGAAGAAATTGTTAAGTTGGCTGCGGCATCGCGGTTCAGAATGTACACGAGTTTCGCCTTCTCTACCGCAGAAATCATGACGCTACGGCCTTTGGGATCGGTGGCAAGATATTGGCCGGGAACGATTCGTCGCGCGCCAGACTTTCCAAAGGTTTCCTGATGTAACTTGACAAAACTGCTCGTTTTGGGGTCATAATCCAATATGACAACGCGCCCAGAGTCGGAGCCTACTATGGCGTAGTCTAACAATGAAGCAGAGGTAAGATTACAGCAGGTAGTTTAGACACGTACGAGGTGCTCACCCTTGGTGCTACCCGTCAGCCGGAAAGCTGCCAGTGAACGTATTGAACCAAAGACATCTGATGCAATGACTGTCGATAATTTTCCCGTTTGGGCATCGGGTCGTAGGAGCTCGAGGCGAGTACCACGCGAAACGATGATTTCTTGCGTGCGGGCGCCTGAAAAGTTACCAACGATTGCCTGCGTTGCAGCCGTTGGAGGTTGCAGCGTCAAATTGTACAAATGCATACCAAAACTTGTCCGTCCAAGTGCAAGTGTTGACGGTTGGAGGGGATATAAACCTTGGAGAGTGGAGTCAGGGTTTTCCAACGACGGAGAAGAGTTTGGCCATGTTTGTTATGCGGTGCAAGATGTATAGTCAACTCCCCTACTCAAATAGCGTATCTGTATAGAGGACTCTGATCCCCCATGTCTCTAAACTCGTCCTGTCGATCCTCAGTTATCCCATGCTCACGACAAAACTCCTCTTTCCTCTTGTTGATCCTGTTGTAGTCCCATATCGCGAACGTAGACAAAAGTATACTGATCATCCAGTCAGTCACAGCGAACAATGCATGTAATCGTTAGATGAGAGACGCACGATAAGCCAAGCCATCCCATGTTTGTCCCATGGCCAACGTAGAATCGTGGAGGATTGTAGTAGATAAAGGACGAGCATATTCTGTTCCCCTTTTGTCAGAACATGGATTGCAGTCGGACGAGAGTGCCTCGCTTACCCTCCTAGGTTCCCAATCCCAATAACCATGGCAATGACGACGCCACGCTTTATATCTCCTCCAGCATTTGCGCTGGCCCATGCCAGGTCAACAGCAATGGTTGGAAACACACCAATAGCAGCAATTACAGCACCGGCATACGAAACACCGGGGCGTGTTTGGGTATATAATATAATATAACCTACCAGGGAGACAAATGCCCCAGCGATCACGTATGGTCCGCGCAGTTTCTGAATATCAGAATAGATACCAACAAGAATGGTGCATACGCAGCCGGCGACGAAAGGAGGGACGGAGAGCAACTGCGCATTAGCAGCGGAGAAACCGAGTTCATTGATAATCGTGGGAGTAAAGAGAGCGATTGCGTAGATGGGCACAAGCAACCTAGTAGTCCATGCCAACGTTAACAAGCGGACCGGTCAGTTGCGATCGACATACCCAATGTATATGCCAATTTGAACATAAGTTTTGTAGTCCTTTAGCGCCTGCAAAATAAATTCGAAGCTATAGTGGGTCGCAAGATTCTGTGAGTCATTCTTCAACAACTCGATTACATTGCGTCTTTCAGCCTCAGTCAGGAAGGATGCCGTCTCTGGGTACTGAATGTGGTCTGAGCATCTATATCGGTCGGAGCAACAATATTGGCACACACATCATGCATGAAAAAGAAGGCTCCAAATGCCAGGAGTGTCGTAGCTGCAGGGACGTTGACTCGATAATTTCACCTTGCAGAGAACGGAAAACTCACCAAGTCCCTCCAAGCAGAACTTATCAGCGAGTAAATACATTGTACCTCACAATCATTCCGAGCTGACTTACGATCCATTGCCAGCCGTGAAGACCACCAACTCTGGAGGAGAGAAATAAGCTCCGCAGTAGAAATACCTATTGATAATGCAACGTGCCCTTCCATTTTTTCAATAGCATAACTGTCAAGGTGTGAGAAACATGTGCCCGTGCCATGGAAATCAGAAGAGCGCTCACGCAAGAATGCCACCAAAAGCACCAGCGACAGTAGCAGCGGAGAAGAATATGGCAATCCGCATCGCTCGATCTCCACGCGGATACCACATGGAAATGTAGTAGTTCACGCCTGGGAACAATCCAGCCTCCGTGAGACCAAGGAAAACTCGCGCGCTACATGGGACGAAAACTAGTATCGGTGTGGAACACAGCAAGCCCCGCAAGCGCTTACACGAGAAGACCTTGATAAGTGTTGACAAGGCACATGAGCGTCATGATCACACCCCACGCTACCATGATCGTTGGTACTGCATTGACAGGTACGTCAGAGCAAGCGGCTGAGTAGAAGAATCATCTCCATACTCCATCTAGATGGTCGAAAGAGCTTCAGGATAATATTTCTGTGCGATGGTCATCAAGAGAAACGAGACTGAGATTTCCAACTCACGACGGGACTTCTGCGAGGCTGTACAGGATCTAAGGGACGGGATCAAGCATGCCTCAAAACCTAGGGGAGAGGTCCGCACGAAAAAGACAGCAGCAGCAATGTTGTACCTGAGCCCAACGAGTTGCAAGTCAGTCGACATATTCGCGACTTTAGCATTCCCTGAAAAGAGACATAAGACCCATGCCCGTGTAGGAGATGATACTTGCCAATATTCGAGCGGTCTCTGGACAATAGAGCACAGGTCAAGAACTAAGCGGGTTGAATATTCATCATGACTTACAGAAAAGACAGCAGGTATAACAATGAAACCAGAGGCAAAAGGTGCCAGTCAAGCTTTCGCAGTAGCCTAGCGCGCTCTGCAGGATTGAGTTCCACGACATTTGTAATACCAACCACTGCCTTTCCATTATTGACAGGGTCCGTGTCCATACTTCCCTTGCTTGATGGCAGCATATCCGTCCACGATGACTTGATGATATAAAGGAAGGTGAAGGGAAAGAGAAAAGCTCGGTGTCGTGATCATTGGGAGTTCGATGTTTGAGCGGAGCGCCCGATGTCGAGTGCCTGGTCACGGCTGTGTATCGGAGTCGATTGAACCGAGAGGATAGGGCATCCTCGGTTACAATGTAATTAGAGACACAAATGATTCCATATTTGTTCACGTATATAGATTGATATGTTGGCTTGCCTCAGTGTGTCACAAACCTTGGCCGACTTATTCGAATGCATACTGGAAGTCACATAATCTTGCGCAACACTCCTATATCCTATAAACGAGATTGGCAGAAAACCAATGGTCACGCAGAAAACTCACTGGTAACTTTCAATATTACATCAAACTTTGATGGCACAGCCTTGTGGTTAAAATACTCTGGAATCACGTATTTCTGGAAGTACTGATTAGTCACCGTTTCCTCTTTCTCAACGGCACGAAAGTGGTGTTCTATTTTCCTTCTGGTGTGAATGTGCAGAAGAAGCCAAATGACACAACTGACTATAAAGATCAGAAACCGTCAGGGGCACCAAACGTTCCGCTTTTTGTCTTTATGTTCTTCTTGCCTCCCCGTCTTCCCGTACCACGCGTGCCTCGAGGTGCTTTGCTTCCTCTCGTTGAAGATGGTTTAGGGCGCTTAGACGATGCACCATTTTCTGGACAATCTTCACGCCCAGTTAATTGCTTATGCCCAAGTAATGAAAGGAATACCTGTCGTCCGATGCCCCGATTGACCGCATTTGAAGCACTCGTCTTCCGCAGATGCACCACCTCCACCCCGTGCTTTCGTCGTTGCCTTCGAGGCTGGGCGCGCGGTCCCACCAGGACAAGCTGTTTATGAATTGATGTTGTTCGCTTCAGGTGGAATATTAGAGATGGACAAAGGTCATACCATTGCTATAATGACCAAGCCCTCCGCAGTTGAAACATGCCCCTGTTGCGCTATCAGGTTTCGATACACCATGGCTTGTGGACCGATTCGTCATCCCACCATTTGGGCATGCTGAGAAATGTATTGCTCAATAATGCATTGTCCCAATGTCAGAGACACCTTACCGGATGCCCAATGCCCCTCTTGATCACACTGCAAGGTTGTGACCCGTCAACCGAAAGAATTGGGTTCTGATGCGACTACTTGCCTTGAAACACTTCCCACTGGAATGAGGATCGTTGTGGCTTAACGTTCGCGTCGACATCGGCATCGCCGATGCAGGCATTTTAGTAGGTTCATCATCCCATTCAAAGAAGTTGCACCCCTCATCCTTTCCCTTCGCACATCCCCAAAAGAAACGCCCTTTATTCAACCCCTCCTTCGTAACAGTGCGTCGAACTGCATCCTCTTTACACCTGCATCGAGGTGTTACTGGAACGGCCTGATCCTAATCTCATTCTGCGTGCGTCTCGTGATCCCATTGCCAGATGAATTGAACTTACTGGACGACTGGAACCAATAGTGCGCTTTGCAGGTATTACCGCCACGGGCATGGTGCTACCGTAGCCCCCTTGATCATCCTCTCCTTCGATCCACTTGAAGAATGCACACGTGTCTCGTGAACACGCATAAAACAACTTTCCTTCGCGCGCTGATTTTTGCACTACTCGTTTCTTACCCGCGGGTACTCCGCAGTCACATTCGGGTGATTGGCTGGAAGAAGAACGATTTGAAGGGCCATCCCGGGCCACTGCTTCTCGTGAGGAATTTCGACGTGTTCGCTGCTGTGTGTCAACCTCTAAAACAAGTCAAGTCGATGGTCTTTAGCAGTGATAACTAGTAAGGCTTACCATGAACATTGCTGGGAGGAGAGCGTGGCCTCCGCTGCGCAATGCGACCTCGACCTCGACCTGCAGGAGGCGCACTATCATCATGATCGTCATCGTCTTCTCGGGCATTCCCTCTTCCTCGTCCTCTGCTTCGCGGTGCACCTCCGCCTCCCCTACCTGGACCACCGTTTCTTTCATTGTTTCCCGTGTTGCGTGCCTCATTACCTTCGATATATTGTCGCACGCTCTGGAATGCAGGAATATTACCTGAAACTGGCAATTAATGAAAGAAGCAACTCACCTCTATGACTTTGTCAAACTCCCTCTTGGCCATGATGTACATGTCTTTATAGTGTTCAATGCTCTGCGCGAGCACCTCATCCTTTGTTTTAACGCCTTCGCATACCTGAACCATGCTTCGTTCTGTCTGGTAAACACTTTGTCAGAGATGGAGACGTGTATCACAACTTGACCACCAGTAAAAGGACAGAACAGAGAATCGTAGAGTGCATGAAAGTCTACGTACCTCACGTCTCAGATGCGGCTTTGACAAACTTCTGTCAAACCCGATCTGATTGTACCCTTCGACTAGCCCAATGCCGAGTGTCGAAGGAAGTAAGTGTTTCGTTGCGCCATCCATTCGTTCAATCACGTATTCTCGGTCGATGATGGTTTGAATGTGTTGTGCGATTGTTGCGTCCGTCCCTATTCCATCAGGGGTAGCACTCATGAATGCTATGCAATCATACTGAGGTGACTCACCAATGCCGTTCTTATCCATGAGAGTCACGAGATCAGCTTCGGTCAACAGGGTAGGTGAGGTTGTTTGTCCTTCCTTGGTCTCACAAGATGTGGGTTCAAACACCTCACCCTCCCTGAAGTCTGGGATCTCCTTACTTGACCATTTGTCGTAGGGATACACGTCCAGATAGTTTCTAGCCAAGATGATTAAACCTAGGTATTGATAGCAATAAGCCATTTGCCACATATTTTGCAGGGAACAAACCAGTGACGTAAAACTCTTCCCCACCGTATGACACCTCAACCGTTGTCTCTGACCCTTCTGCATCCTTCGAGCAACTGGCCAAGAATCTTCGCGTAATAAAATCATATACTTTCTTTTCATCCCCAACCAAATTTCCCTTGTGAGCCGTGGGATGGATCGGAGGATGGGCTTTATCGTTATTTTTACCTCGGCGAGGCGGAGTAAAGCCACCCTGCTGAAGACTAATCACAAGTGAGCGCAAAAGAGGTGAATACCAAAAAAAAGAACAGACGCACCCTGTTGCAAATACTCCCCAAGAGGGATCTACACTTTGTTTCTCTATAAGGGTCATAAAGTCGAATTGGGGGTCATATTGGTCCGTCTCCGTACGAGGATACGAAAGGAAACCCTGCTGATAGAGCTTCTCGGCAATCTAGCACCGCCTTTGAACGACATCGAAGCAGAATCTGGTGTGCAGACATACATCCAGAATCTTTTTTGGTGCAAGCTTGAGAAGTCGAGACCCCGCCTTTTGAAGCTCAACAGTAGTCAGTGGTAATGGTTTCCTGTTGGTTCAATAGGCGAAGATGAAAGCGTAAGAGGAGAACACACCATTTTTTTGTATTCTTTTGCGTCACTTTTGTGACCCGAGCACGCGGATTCTCCATGATATCTTGGTATATCTCATTCACGATGTCTGGTTCAAAAAGGTGACCACGCCTCCATGTGAAATCGACCTTCTTCTCCTCCCCGTTGATTTGACGGTTTAAGGAGAGCTGAATGTACCAAAAATCCTCGGGAATGAACGCTTTCACCTGATTGTACCTCTGGACGACGAAACCTAGGGTCGGAAATTGACAGGGGCCTGGGCATGATCTGTATATGAGACTATCACGGGATATACTGGAAATAATTTGATACCATAGGAGACAACCTCTCGCTTCTCGCGAAACTGAGGAAGACGGTTCTGAAGGGCCAGAGTTTGCATACGCGTAAAGGCTGCACCAATGCGCAGATCAAGAAGGATGCGTGTTTCGACAGCATGAGCCTGCGCTAGGTCGAGGTCTACTGGCTGCTGAGCCGCACGGTGAATTTGCCTAGAAGAAAAGCTGGAATCTGATTTGATACTCAAAGATAAATGGAACGAACTGGGGTATAATAGCGCTGAACCTGGCTCGCCTGACTAGGATATTAGGTTTCGCCTTTCGGCACACAGTCACGATTTCCCATCCAATATTTTCGCCCTCTCTATCACAGTCGGTCCAGATCATCAGGGTGTTGGCATTGCGCGCTTCGCTCATCAAGTTGCGTTCTATAGCCTTGTTCTCGGATGGTACAATGGCATGTATGGATGCATCGAAGAGGGAGAACGGATCGCAAGAGTGCCATTGACGGTAAGTATCGGAGAAACCATGAGCAAGTAGGTGACCCGACACAGAGGTGACTGTGAAGTGAGAGTTCGTTTGGGGGTAATCAAAGTCAAAATTTTTGATGAAACGATTCTGAGTTGCGCGCTGGAGAAGCGTTTGACGGATGAGAAGGGTAAAATCGGTTACTGCTTACTGTTTCTACGCGACCACCAGACAAAATTTGGCTGACAGACCTCGCAATGGAAGGCTTCTCGGCGACACAGAGAACGCGCATGAGGACAAGGAACGGAAGGTGGACGAGGAGAACAAAAGGGGCGACCTTTTACGACGCGTCTCAGAGGACATCACGTGCTTTGGAGGTTTGTCCCGACCATGGATCTAAAGGATGCCAATAGCCCGACGACGCGGTTATTGACACTCCTCAACGTCTCTGCACTCAAAAGCAAAAAGCGACCGACAGAAGACCCCTACCCCCGGGAGAAGCTGAACAAGCGCAGGTGTCCCAGCTCCGTTGTGGTCAAAGATCTCTCCGAACTTCAGGACGAAGTCGCTGTTCAGCCAAGTGATGGCCAGGATGCAGAACGGGGAGTAGATGAGTATCAAGACGATCAGAAAGATTCGCCATGTGAGCCCTCCCTACCCTTTGGCTCCAGGCTGAACCCATCGTCCCTTCAAGTACAAAATCCTTACGACCAGCACTTTGGTCCAAACCCGGAGATACTGACCAAAGGTAGTAGAACAGCAGTGGATACGAAGCAGTGGAAATTGCATAGAGAGAGGATCGGGAAACTCAATGCTATCGCCAGTGAACTTCCAGAGACCTCTGTGCTTATTCAAAGAGAACGCAACAAGAAGACCGCAGTGCGTTTTCGTCACATGTTTCTTCCCGTGCATGAAACACCCGTCATGGCAGATTCTGGAGCGTCTTCTTAATCCATTCAAGGCACGACAAGCTAAGCAATCAAGAGGTGCACTTTTACCAACGCCTTGTTGTCGTTCTTTCTCCTGACTTGAAGCAGAATCTACCCAGGTTCAGAACGATTTGCTCCCTGTCCTTTCGGCCTACCTTGATGTGTACCACGCTTGTGTTGGCCTGGAGCACCACCAGTGTATCCGTGAAGCAATCACACTACATGCCCTCGACCATATAATCAAGTGGGTGTGGAAACTCACCGAACGTGAAATACTGAATCATTTTTAGAAAGCGCCGTCGAGTGTTGAAAAACAACGATCGTATTTCGCATGCAAAGTCAACCTCTTATGACCCCCCAGAAGACGTTCAAGATCAAGGTTTCACTCGCCCATCCATCCTCTTCCTCCTTCCATTTCGTTCATCCGCGCTCACATGGCTAAATGCTCTAACCGTTCATACACCTTCCCCACCCTTTCAAATTGAGAACCACTCCCGTTTCCTGTCAGAATACGGCCTGCCACCTGACGCAGTGGACAAACTCGCTACCGCACCATCTGGCACATACCCTTTAGACCATGTAGAAACGTTCAGGGGAAATATAGATGACAACTTTAGGCTTGGGATCAAGATGACCAGGAAGAGTGTGAAGCTTTTCTCCGATTTTTACAATTGTGACTTAATCCTTGCAAGCCCTCTGGGATTAAGAATGTCAATCGAAAAGCAAAAGTTAGTTCTTCCGTCACTCCGCTTGTATCATAACGCAGCGCCATTCTTATTATCTACACAGGAACTTCGATTTCTTGTCGTCGATTGACATTCTAGTTATTGACCAAACAAATGCACTCACTATGCAAAATTGGGACCATGTGCAGGTAAGTGCACGCTTTTTCGTACCATTCCCATAATCTTCATGTGCATCCATTCAGTTTGTGCTTTCCCGCCTGAATGAGCTGCCTAAAGAGTCGCATGACACTGACTTTTCACGTATCAAACCATGGTACCTTGATGGATTGTATGTGCACGAGCCAAACCACCCACAAACCAATGATGTGTTGATTTCCGATTCTCAGTTCAGCATATCTAAGGCAATCTATTATCCTCTCCCCGTTTGAAATGCCAGAAACACGGTCGTTCTTCAACTCTCTGAAAAATGTGGCAGGGAAAATGAGGGTAGAAAACCCGTGGTCAGCATTACAAGTCCCAGAAGGGATCGATCATGTGTGTACTGTGTGCTGTCAAACCTATATGAAGAACACTCACTCAATCCCAGACATTCCTTTCATTTGACTGTTTGAACCCGAGGGAGGAGGCGGATAAGAGGTTTGATTATTTCACTACTCAAGTATGTCAAATTACTCTCCCATTGGCATCGTCGATTAGCGGTGTTCTCATTTGTTGCGACACAAAGCTTCTCCCCAAGGTGTTAAGATCAGCAGTGCAAAGCACCAACACCATGGTGTTCATTCCGTCATCCTTCGACTTCATCAGGATTCACAATTATTTCAAGAAGATGAGCGGGATAAGTTTTACCGTGCTCTCCGAGTGAGAACTTTTATTCTCAGTCGTCGTGACTTACCTCGATTAAAACAGGTATTCCTCAAACCAAGAAATATTCCGCGCTCGCCAAGCTTTCTTCTCCGGAAAAAAAGCATTTTTGCTGGTTAGTGAACGTTTTCATTTTTACCGTCGGTAAGTCCCTTCTCCATTTTGGCTCTCCCGTGACTCACGTAGAAAATCTTCCAGCTACAAAATTCGAGGAATCCGCAACATCCTTTTCTACGGCCCACCTACTCATCCTCAATTTTTCTCCGAGTTCCTGACCTACCCTTTTCTTGACGATGGAATTGATCCTAGCGACGTAACTTGTCGCGTGGTTTGTTGTCGGTACGATCGATTTAAATTGGAAAGGATATTGGGTAGTCGCGGGGTAAAGGAAGTGTTGCCAAGTGCATGGTAGTAGTATTTGCTCGTGTTTACGTGCTAGTTACTCTCAGCCCAACCAGCAAATTAGCCCAGAGAACACCATGCAGGATGGCAGAGCACCAAGGTTTATTCGTTTGGTGATATGGTCTTCGTGTTCTGAGTCCTTCGTGCAGAATAAGAAATCGAGCGCCAGCTGCAGTTCAGGTCAGTAAGATGTTCTTACCTTCCGGGATCTTGCACTCACTTTTTGCCAAAGATTACTGCTGAGCAGCTTCTACGAGAGGTGCATTGTCTGTCAAGTCACACCGTAATTGTTCTGATTCATTCGTAAAGGCTCAAGAACGCCAAGAATCTACCTTCCGTGCCCCAAAACAGCGCGTCGAGGATTTCGAAGAGCTTCACGAGTATCGGGGAAGGAAACGTAAAGAATTTGAGGAACGGATTCGACGTACTAGGGGAAGCATGTGAGTTCCTTTGTCTTATCTCAAAGACCTTGACCAACCTTCCACAGAAAAGAATGGACTCAATATGCTAATTGGGAGGTGCGTACCTGCTTGTATTTTTGTCCAGAATCACTCTTTACATCCGCTCTAGGCCAGCCAAAACGAGTTTGATCGCTCCAGATCGGTTTTTGAACGCGCACTGGATGTCGACCCCCGGAGTGTGCAGCTATGGTTGAGCTACACCGAGATGGAGCTGAAATCACGCAATGTACAACACGCCCGTAATCTTTTCGATCGTGCGGTGACACTGCTTCCCCGAGTGGATCAGTTGTGGTACAAGTACGTCTATCTTGAAGAACTTCTCCAGAATGTTCCCGGAGCGCGCCAAGTCTTTGAACGTTGGATGAAATGGGAACCCGATGACAAAGCATGGCAAGCATATATCAAGATGGAGGAAAGGTACAATGAACTTGACAGAGCGAGCGTTATTTACGAGCGCTGGATAGCCGTCCGACCAGAACCGCGGGTATGGGTAAAATGGGCAAAATTTGAAGAAGAGAGGGGCAAACTAGATAAGGCACGAGAGGTCTTCCAGACTGCGCTGCAATTCTTTGGCGATGAAGAGGAACAGATCGAAAAGGCTCAGGCCGTGTTCAATGCATTCGCCAAAATGGAGACGCGCTTGAAGGAATACGAACGTGCTCGTGTAATTTATAAGGCAGGGATATCGCCAAATTCCTTCTTCTGGCTACTGACGTTTCTAGTTTATTAGTTTGCTCTCGAACGTCTGCCTCGTTCAAAGTCGGGAACACTGTATGCTGCGTACACTAAATTCGAGAAACAGCATGGTACTCGCTCCGTCCTGGAATCTACTGTGTTAGGAAAGCGGAGAATCCAATACGAAGATGAAGTGACCCATGACGGCCGCAACTATGATGTGTGGTTCGACTACATACGACTAGAAGAGGGCGCTTTGCGGACTTTGAGGGACGAGGGTGGGTCAAAGGAGGAGGAAGATGCTGCAGTTGAACGTGTTCGGGAGGTGTACGAGCGCGCTGTGTCACATGTCCCACCTGGACACGAAAAACGATACTGGAGAAGGTATATCTTTCTGTGGCTAGATTATGCATTATTCGAAGAAATAGATGTAAAGGTACAGTCTCCCGTGTTCATGTGCCTCATCTCTAAATCCTCCGTTTCCAGGACTACGAACGAGCACGGCAGGTTTACCGAACAGCACTCAATCTTGTTCCTCACAAACAATTCACATTTGCCAAGCTATGGATCATGGCTGCGCGGTTTGAGGTGCGGCAACTTGACCTTGCTGCAGCTCGCAGGATCCTGGGCAGCGGAATTGGGATGTGTTCAAAAGAAGCGCTCTTCAAGGGCTACATTCAGCTTGAGATGGACGTACGTTTGAGGGGTTTTGCTTTGATTTCCGCATGTGTTGATCGTTGCCCAGTTACGCGAATTCGATCGAGTTCGTACACTTTATGAAAAATACTTGGAGGTGTGGCTCAGCACTGCAATAATATTTCTCAGCTCACCGTAGCACTCTAGTATGACTCTACGAACTCTGCTGCATGGATCAAATACGCAGAGTTGGAAACGGCATTAGAAGACTTTGCTCGCGCAGAAGCAATCTTTGAACTTGGCGTCTCCCAATCTTCTCTCTCGATGCCGGAAATTTTGTGGAAAGCATATATCGATTTCGAGGTCGACGAACAAGGTGATAGAGAGAAGGCGCGTTCACTGTACGAACGCCTTATTTCGCTGAGCGGTCACCACAAAGTATGGATCTCGTACGCAGAATTTGAGGGTTCCAGCATACCGCTTCCCAGAGCAATGAGGGAGGAGGAAGAGGAAAATGAAGATGCAGAACCCCGTGTGGTTGCAGGAGATTTACTTCTCGCCCGGCAGGTATTCGAGCGTGGCTACAACGATCTTAAGAACAAGGGGTTGAAGGCCGAGGTGCGTCTGCGTTTGTATTGACCCGTGGGCCGAATGATGAGTCGCGTCGCTTGTAGCGGGTTGCTTTACTCGAAGCGTGGAAGGCATATGAGGAGAGTAATGGTACCGAGGCCGATATAGCAAAGGTACAGGGCATGATGCCAATAGTTGGCAGAAAACAACACGTCGACAAGGAGACTGGCCAAGTTGTGGAAGGTGAGGTGTTTCACTTCCTTGTTGGTGTGTGTAAGATAACATTGTACTAGATTGGGAGCTTGTATTTGCTGATGACGAGCGAGAAGTCAACCCGGCATCCTTCAGACTGTTGCAAATGGCGCACGCATGGAAGAGTGCACAGGGAAAGAAGGGTGGGGCGTCGGCTGTGCTGTCTGGTTTTGTTAGTGCTACTAAACCGGACGTGGACTCGCGGGGGCCGTCCAAGGCACAAGACGTGACGATGCGGGGGCGGGAGGACGACGAAGCTAGCGATGTTGCTAGTTCGGACGGTGATTAATGTAGTTCTCGATTCGATGGTTATGCTAGTACCGTACCAATCGCGATGGTGGGTGTATATGAACGCTTCAGCCGTGTAGCAGTATGTACCCACGATGGCGCACCCTGCGGCATACAACTTCAACGAATCCAAGCTACTCTGGAGCCCTGTAAACCCAGGTCATGCGGTGTGCGAAAGGCTACGAAGGGACATCAATGCCAAGAGAGGACTAGAGCTAAGTGTGTCCAGCCATCCTTGTCTCTTCAAGGTCATCATTGCCATATGTCGCAGAGGACTACAACGATCTTCACGCATACTCGGTGTCAAGTTATGCTTTCTGGCTCGACTTGTGGAATTTCATGGGTATCATAGCCTCTGTGCCACCCCAACCAGACCAGGTACTCGCAGAGCTTGACCTCCAGAGATGCTTTCCTGACTCTCCTTGCGCTGTAAGATAATTGTACCTGGCGCTATCCCTGAACGCCCGTCCTGGTTTCCCGGCACCCGTCTCAACTATGCAGAGAATCTGCTCTGGAGGGATGACTCCGCCACTGCCATCACCGCAGCGTACGAATACGATCTTATTCCTACTAGAGACGAAAAGCCTCGGTTCAGTGGTGTCAAGAGGTACACTTTCCGTGAATTAAGGGAATTGGTGCGCGTCATGGCTGCTGTTATGAGGAAGGCTGGGGTGCGTGTTGGTGATAGGGTCGCAGGTACGCTTACTGAACCATTCAGAATTGAATGACAATGATCGAGTTTCTTTTCCTTTGCTCTTGGCACACTCAGCTATCATCACGAATTCCATTACTGGTGTAGTGATAGCTCTTGCCACTGCCTCTATCGGTGCTATATTCACCAGCACGGCAACTGATATGGGCACCTCTGGAATCCTCGAGAGGTACCGCCAAATTCGCCCAAAGATCCTTTTCGCCTCTTGCGAGACAGTCTACGCCGGAAAGACCATAAACATTGCGCAAAAGATTGCAGACGTAGAGAAAGAGTTGAGAATCGGCGGATTTGGGTTAGAAAAGACCGTTGTATTGAGAAGCGAGAAGACCGGGAAATCAATACAACTCCCTAACTGGTAAGTCTCTGGGGACAGATTGATAATTTGTAGACAACTCTCATAAAGTTCCCGCGCAAACAGCCTTACTATCGATGGATTCTTGGCCGCGTCTTTCACGACGGAAGATTGCCCATTGAAATTCGAACAGCTCCCTTTCGATCACCCTCTTTACATTCTATATTCGTCTGGAACAAGTGGCCCCCCGAAATGCATCGTGCATACAGCCGGGGTAAGACCGAATATTATGCAAATAGCTCGGGTATTTAAAACCCGTCCCCCCTATCGTTGCGTAGGGCGCACTCATGAACAGCAAGAAGGACTGCAATGTCGGATTCGGGATATCACTCACCGACGTATACTTCCAATATACCACCGTACGTAAACCCCTCGAAGGATGGCGTGTAAATTCATCTAATCCATAGACTGCGTGGATGATGTGGCCATACATGCTTTCGGGCCTCGCGTGTGGAGCGCATATCGTATTATACGAAGGCTCACCGTTTTACCCTGATGTGAGAGAATACCTAAAGTTCATTGACTGGACAGGGTACGTCATTTGCTCTACATCTTCATCCCCACTAACTACCTTTCACCTCGAACTTGTAGGGTAACAATCCTTGGCACTTCCCCACGATTCCTCTCGGAGCTACAAGTGCGCAATGTCGATCCCCTCTCCATCTCTTCGCCATCCACACCATTTTCTGGCCTTCGTGAAATAATAGTGACCGGTGCTGTACTGACAGCTCAACTCATGACCTGGACGCAGAAGGCGTTTGGCGGAAATCTGCACATTGGGAGCTCAAGCGGAGGTACAGACGTATTTTGTTGCTGTAGGATCTCCTATTCTGCCTGGTAGGACAGACTGATCTCAGTGGTTATGTAGTTGTGGCGGCGGTGCTATCATATCCTCTCTATGCTGGTGGTAAGCTCTTCTTATTCGGTTTTTCGCTCTGGTAATCTCCAGAAACAGAGCTGCAAGGTCCGTCTCTTGGTATGGCGGTCTCCGTCTTTTCGCCGTCTGGTCAAGCGATTTCTGCAAACTCGGGTACTCCTGGGGAATTGGTTGTTACGCGCCCACACCCTTCTGTCCCTTTGTACTTCCTGAACGATACACCTACACACGACAAATTCCTCTCGGCCTATTTCCGCTCTTTCCCGCCTGCCCAAGACGGTACTCCAGTGTGGCGACACGGTGATTTTGTCGTCCGGAACCCTGCTACTGGCGGGTTTGTATTTTTAGGACGAAGCGATGGAGTCCTCAATCCAAGCGGTGTGCGGTTCGGAAGTGCAGAAATATACAAACTCGTCAATGGAGAGACTGCAGGGCTAGAAACCGTGGGAGACGTTCTGTGTGTAGGGCAGCGGAGAGAAGGTGAAGATGATGAAAGAGTACTCCTATTTTTGAAGATGAAGAATGGGCATAAAGGGAAACTAGACGAGGGGTTACGAGGGCGAGTCAGGCGTGTGATTCGTGAAGGCCTGAGTAGGAGACACGAGCCCGCAGGAATATTCGAAGTTGAAGACATACCGGTATGTGGTTCGCAAACCGACGAGACGAAGCTAACATCCTTCCTTTTTTGCTTGATAGTACACAGTAAATGGCAAGAAAATCGAGATCGCAGTGAAGCAAATTGTCTCTGGCGTCGACGTTGTCCCAAGTGGGACAGTTGCAAATCCAGAGTCATTTAAACTATACTACAAGTACAGAGATTTCGAAAACATGCTGAAGCAGGAGGGCGCCGACGCAGGATGGGCTGGTCGAAAAGGGTCTGCCAAGTTGTAAATTTCTGTAACGGATCCTAAATTCCTATCATTTCATGCGCACTCTCCGAGGAGTCTCCGAAGTTCCATGTTCTTTGTTTTCTTGGCTTGTAACCGGTCCTGATAGCTAGTTATGATTTCCAAACGGGAATAAGATGTATGAAGACTAACCTGTAACAACCGTAGAAGCCGCTGTTCTTCAACTTCTTCTTTGCGATATGCTTGCTAAAGGGAGTTTGTGAATATTTAATGAAAGACGATACACATTGCGACACACCTGTAGTTGGTGTGTCACATCAGTGTGTATGGGTTGATTTCGACTCATGACTGGACTCTGATGCCTATGTGCCTTGCGTGGGACATATCTCTTAATCTGCCTCGGGGTTGATGTAGGAACTGCGAGTGATTCTCTTGCTCCGATGTCGAAATGGAAAATGAGCCAAGGGGGTTGATCGAAGTCATCAATCATGAGGATGTCTTTCTCTCCATCGGCCTCGCATTCTTCCTGGAATTCACTCTTGATGATTCCACCTATACGTCGGATTTCGACCGCAATGCTGCCCAGCTCTCCTGCAAGTGCACATAACCTTTAGCAGTCGAACGTCAGGAACTGTACACACCTAGACGATGCCTCCTCTTTGGCGTTCTCAGTCCATGCTCTCGAAATTGTCCCACAGTATGGTTAACTGACGAGGCTGAAACATGTTCGGATATCACCAAGGTTTTCTCGAGAGCGAACCTTGCTGCTAGTCTGCGTACGTGGGGTTTAGTGATGACAAAGACCTCGCAGAAGACGGATATTGGAGAGAGGCAGTGAACAGTGTAGGACTAGCAGTATAACTCATGGGTCACCTCTGAAGCGAATGCGTGTATCACTGAACGGTACTCGCCTCATTCCTGAACATGTCAGCCTTTGCAGTGATTGTCCGGTCATCGACCAGATCGATCGACACATCCTGGTAGTCGAGCTTCCGACAGTCCGAGTCTTCTATCCATACCTCGACGCCTTTGTACACAGGCATTGTGGGCGCTAGGGTTTGATCAGTTGGCATGGCTTAACGAGCATGGGGGCTTTAATACTTTCACGGCTACGCACCTCCATCAAACTGGACGAATCGACGATCACTCGATATAGCCCATCCATCCTGCATACACGTTGCCATCCAGATTACGGCGGAACATGTCGCCGACGGGGGCTGTCAGCGTGACAGAGCCAGCCGACCATCGGGAATACTGGCATCGTTCAACATTCGGGTGTTTCACGATCACCACACCGTCCTGAGCCTACAATTGTGGGTCCGATTAGCAAACCAAACCTCATTGCATAGATATCAACCTCCCGAGTTGGCCGCGACATCGAAAGCGCTTCTAGACCAGGCGGCGTGTCGTAGGTAGTAATCAGAGCACACAACAATGAGTCACCTCCAGCAGCTGGACGTGCCAGACCAGCTACTAGCTGGCAAGCCCACTAGCCATGTAAGTACTGGTACTGACCTGTGTTTCCCCATATGTAGGCGTTGCGGCAGATCGAGGGTTGTTTACGAGCTCTTCCCTGCGACCCCGCCCAGGGTCTATTCCTCGAGGCGCCAAGAGACCGCCAAGACTCAAAGCCAACGTTGGTTTTGTGTCGGCTTCTTCAATTTCCGCCCATTCCCAGTGCCAATGCACGAACAACCGAGACTGGCATGGTCACTGCCCCGCAGATAAGCATCTCGTATAAAGGCTGCCGTCTGGCTTGCCGGTGTGGTGGTGCTATCGTACATTCCCCCAATTCTGAAGGTGAGTGTCCGAATACAAAATGACCCAGCCGATCATGTAACTCATGTTCAGTTACCTGTCATACCTCGAACTTAGATGTTTCAACCCCGCCCTGCCGTGGAGAAACAGCTTGCCCGGATCACGTCCCAGGTATGGGAAACAGAGCGTGCTTTGGATGCTATGCATCGCGAGGCAGCTGCCCTCGAGGATCTTTTGTGCACTTCCGAGGGCACTCGCGCGGACATTTCTATGTTACCAGTCGAGGTACTGGGAATGATTTTCAAGGAAGTAGCAGCATGGCCAGGTGCTTGCATGGAATATCAGTCGCTTCTTGTCGAGCCCAACAAACCGGAGTGGCCAATCACAAGGCCCGAGCTCGTAGTATCTCATGTCTCAAAGTACTGGCGGGCGGTTGCTATTGGGATGCTGTCGCTCTGGACGCATATTCGACTCTACGTTGGGCAGTCCGTTAATTTGGTCGATCTTTATCTCACTCGTTCGCGCGGATCACCCTTGTTCATTGCTTTCCGGCAACATTTTGTTTGCGGACTTCATCCACGGCAAGCTTTTGCTGCAGACTATCCACGCATCACCACCACCATACTCAACCATATACATCTCTGTCGTCGTCTGGCAATATACACCAATGTCCCTGTTCCAGAGCTATTAGGCGGCCTCGGTTGCAGTCGTGCCCCTTTGCTGGAGGAAATCGACCTCCATCATCCACGTAATAATACTGAGGAACCCACGTTCGCCTCCTCCTCGTTCCCGGTGCTGACCCACCTTGAGCTCGGGGAACTTGTATCGATCTCCACCACCATGCCGGTCAAAACCCTCACTTCCCTTACTTTGACCGGTCTCCCAGCATTCGGCCTTCCTGCAGCGGCCTTCCTCGAACTCCTTGCTTGTTTACGGTCCCTTTCTAGCCTTGCACTTGTTGATGAGGCCGTCGATTTTCATCGTTTGCACACAACAGACGTGGTCGAAATGCCTTCGCTGAGGTCTCTGGTGCTCAAGCCTGGGCCTGACATATCGCGGATCTACTTGACAGGGCTCATTGAAATGATTATCGCCCCAGCTTTACAAGAGCTTGTTCTCGATTTTACTAATGTTTCATCACCGAGGGAAATCCAACTGTTCCTGCGACATCTCAAACGGGAGACCCCCAAATTCCTTTCCCTCCGCCATATTGCTATCAACAGCCCGTTTGAAGGCTTTGATATCGCCGACGCTCTCGTACACGCCGCGCCCAACATTGAAGACCTCTCCGTATCGCGATACAGTGTGGACTCGGTACTATCGTTCCTTGGGCATGATGCAAGACGAGAAGCTTTTCCAAGGCTTCGTACGTTACAATTCGAGAGTCCACATTTTGATTGGGATGTCCTTTTATGCTTCTTGTATAAGAGAAAGCGACTGGGGAGACCGCTGCAGGGTTTGTCATTCAATGGGTTTGGAGGCGCGAGGGGGAAAGTACTAGACGGACTTTTTCAAAGCTTGTTAGAAGCCTGTCTGACCGTATGAAGGGTGACTTGAATATAACCACTAGTCACGTGAGGTGACGACACGCGAAGCGTGACTTTTCTGCGCTTGAACGCTTTCCGCAATGGCAAGTACAGGGCAAACGTTCACCAACTCTGCCCATGAACCCGGGTATACGTGTCTTGCTTTCTCTCGGGACGGAAAGTAAGCCACTTTTTGATGCGGTTGGCTGACTGTATGAATATTTGCGTTGCGACATGTCAAGGTTATCCTATACCGGTGGCTCAGACAGTTTGGTGCGGATATGGCAAATGGACAAGGATCAATACCAGGAACCAGAAGTTGCATATGAAGCCGACGAGGGGATAACAGCCATTGCAAGCACCGTGCGCCTTTTCTCTTTGATAAATAATCATGACGCGTGCCATTTCTGGACTCACGTCGCGTCAGAACGAGCACTGGCTATCGGGGAGCAAAGACTCTGAAGTCCGCAGTTACTTTCACGGAAGACCCGATCTCCAGGGATTGATCATGGGCGCAGCTGGTGCGTGTATTCGTGCCATCGCTGTTGACCCTGCAGGAACTCGCGTCGCTATTTCGACGGAGTGCGCTCGTTATTTCTTTCACCATTTCCCTTCTAATAATCTTTAGTGAAACGACTGTCAAAATTGTGGAGTTGAAAGAGGTTACCAATGTTCAGGTCTTGAGTGGGCATAAGAAATGCGTTAGAAAGCTGACTTGGCATCCCTCGGGCACCCTTCTTGTTCGTATATTTCTGTGTTTACAATTGTCGACCAACTAACGAGCAATAGACTGCCTGTGGTGCTGACGGTACAATTACTGTGTGGGATGTCTCAGAACGCGAACCAAAGGTTGAGAGGCTCATCAATGGCATTATTCCGGTTGTGGCAGATGCAGAGTAAAATCACTGCCTTTTCTTTTTCTAGCTAAGCAACTTTCATTCAGGTCCTCAGAGTTCATGCACGATTGTTCTGCGTTATGGCATCCATCTGGCCAATATTTCTTCGTGGTCTCTAGGACACACGGTATGCATGACACTTTTGTGTTGACGAAGTAACCAACTGTCTTTTCGCTTAGAAATTGCCGCCATCTCCCGACCCAATTGGAACAAATCTTTCAGTCTTTCAGACCCCAATACAACAGGTGTTACAACGGCGCTTGCGCTCTCACTCAATGGGGTGTATCTTGCGAGTGCTTGTAAGGAGGGAGTCTTAGTTTGGAGTACCCAGTCAAAGCAGGTCCTTTGGCGGTGAGTAAAGAACATAGACCTAGGAGAAGGGGTTGACAACGTCTTGATAGACACACTGGTTCTCCTAATACATTGATCACGCAAATTGTATTCTCACCTTCCCAGAACCTCCTTGCATGGGCAGATACAGGGGGAATAGTGAGTTGGTGGAAAGATCCGATCCCTGTAGGTTCGCCGGACCCCGTGAAAGTGACCACCGCGGGAGCGGTGCAAGGGGTACCCATCAAACGCAAGTCCACACCGACGTTGTGGGGGGATGATCCAGTTAGCGGGGATGGTGATATTCCTGGGAATGCCGATGACTATGGAGAGGACTGGATAATTGATGACATTGGGACTGGAATGGGAGACGAACATGACGGACGGCGACCGGTTGACGGGAACGGGTTTATCAAAGAAATGGGTATGCTTTTCGAAACGACTCGATATTCTTGCTTAGGAGGGATTTGGCAGTGAGCATTACAAAGGCACAGGCAGCCTTCCAGCCAGGGTCCACACCAATGGACGGTAAGAAACGCTACCTCGGTAGGTTTCCATTCCATCCGCATAATTGTGTTATCTACTGAGGAATTTCCATGTAGCCTATAACATGGTCGGTTGGATTGACATCACCGATCAAGATACTCACCACGTTGTCAATGTTGGCTTTCATGACCTCTCGACGCACAAGAGTTATCATTTTTCAGATCCTTTTAAATACGATATAGGCTATCTAGGTGAGCATGCGCATACTTTCCATCTTTTTTTTTATTACTTTTACTGACAGGTGACAGGTGAACGCGGAGTGCTTCTTGCATGCCCACCTGAGCAAGATCACCCGGCCCAGGTGCTCTACAAGCCCTACGGAGCTTGGTCATCCCAAGGTGATTGGACGTATATTCTTCCTTTGGGTCAGCGTGTTCTCGGCCTGGCTGCTGGAGGAGAAAGGCCCATGCGTTCGTTGCGAGATATGTCGTCATCTGGAGGGGATATCCGGGGTCAAGGCAATGTTGTGGTTGCCACCAGCGCCGGAGACCTTACATTTTTGAGTGGGTCTGGTCTTGAACGGATTGTGTTGGGTACTGAAGGCGAATATGTAACTATGGCTGCCGGAGAGGAATATGTGGTAGTTATACATAGACCAGGTGCTACTACCATCGACGGTAAGCAGTTGTGCTTATGCATTGCACGATGTATTAAATCATTCCCGTTAGGCTCCCAAGGGTTGATGGCAACGTTGATATCTTTTGATGATTTTGAGACAATTCAAGCAAAACCACTACCGATACCCAAGGGTCATACGCTTAAATGGATTGGTATAACAGTCGAAGGAGTGCGTATCCTCTGCTCCTGCTACTTTATCGCCGTAACACAGCCTTGGTAGGCCCCTGCAATATACGACTCTGCGGGATTCGTGCATATCTTGATCAACTTTCGACGGCCCAATCGTGCAACCTGGGCCCGCCTGCTGGATACGAATGCACTTGAACGCAAGCAAGGGAAGGACGAATCGTATTGGCCAGTCGGTTTATCGCAAGACACACTAACATGTATCATATTGAAGGTGCTTGAATGTCTCGGTTTGTATGTCTCGGGAAGCACCTATCTCATTTGTCACAGGGTCGACAAGAACATCCTGGATTTCCAAGGCCGCTGACACAGGAACTGCCTGTTAGACTTCCTTTTCGGAACAAGGATCCAGTCGAGTCTTCCATTGAAGAGAAGTATGTTGATATTGTTTACCGTATTCCAAGCTCATATCTTTGAAGACTGGCCCGAGAGCGAATGCACATCAATCTGGCCCGTGATGCGTTAGGCGACGAATTGACTTCGACCGAACTGGATAAACGAGAAATCGAGCTCGACAAATCGATCATTAAGCTCATCCAAGCGGCTTGCAAATCAGACAAAGCACCTCGCGTTCTAGAGTTAACCAGGCATTTGCATTTCGTACACTCTATTGCTGCTGCCAGCCAGCTTGCCGGGTTTTACAAATTATTGGGTCTTCAGGAGAAGATTGAGGCAATCAAGCGGTGGCGCGAAAGTGGTCCGAGCCCGACGGAAGTGGCGAGGGAACGGAGAAGACGTCTCGAAGAGGAAGATGTATGCATGGAACGGCCAAAGTTACTCTCAAACTTTGAACCCCCTCCCAAGATTGAAAGACCGGGACTAACGCGTTCAATGGGCATTGTTGAGCATTCAGAATTCAGCGGCACGAACGCACCCCGGTTGTTCGAGAGGCGATATTCTCAAACCGCCGTGCGCTCTCTTTCCCCCGATGGAAAGAGAAAACGCGACGAAGTAGACGATTTCGCACCAAATGGCATTGACGGGGATGTCAAACGTCGGGCAGTTGGTGCAATGGACACAAACATTGCGTCACCGAAACGTGAGCAACATCATTCAAAGGCTCTAACGAAAACACAGTTGAGCGATGTGTAGGAGACAACCCATTTGCTCGCAAGTCGGCCTGGGACGCAAAGAAAAATCCCTTTGCACGGAAACCCGATCCCCCCAATCCAATCCAAAAAAGTGAAAGTTTCTTCAACAAAGTCGAGGCCGCTGAGATCGATCAATGCAAACCACGTGAGTTTCTTGTTTAACGCTTTTATCATGTTTTATTTAATCCCGTACAATGACACTCAGGCGGTACGAATAAAAAAGGGAAAGAAAAGGAGAAAAAGGATTTGACTAGGCAAACGACCCTCTTCGGGCTTCCTCCAAAGCCACAAGCTGAAAAGAAGGGCAAGTCATTGAGGAAGGAGGATAGACCAGAAACCAAGGAGAATGATACCGAAGGTTCAACATCAGCCCCTCTAGTTGCAGATGTCGACATGTCAGAAGTGCTGCCTCCGTCAGAAGCTGCCACTCTGGTAGAAACTCAAGTCACAACAGGATCTACTACCGAAGACACCCAACCTGGTGAGGATGAAACTGAAGTTCCAATAGAATGGGAGGAAACGCCACCACCGTCCCCTTGGTAATGTAGGTGTGATGCCGAGGCGACGCGGAATTCCTTGTTCAGTAACGTAGACTCATCAACGCTCAAGCGCTCAATCTTGATTGAATTGTAATACAACCTTTTTCCTCGTTTCACTCACAGGCGCCTTTCAGACGTCCCAGCAAGCAAAACTCGGTTCCGTATATATTTTTTCGGTATCGTCGTGGCACGGTTGCTGTGGACATCTGGCCAGTGGAACAAGACATGTTGCCCATGCATGACTCGTTTATGGGATGCATACGTAGTTGAACAGCGTAAGTAAACGCGCACCTGTGACGAGACATTCGAGTTGGACGTGTCCAGGTCACCTTGACAAGGCTGCACGTCGGTCTTGAACCTACCACAGCGTCTTCGGTGAGCTACCCATACGAGATTGAGGGCTAATCCTCCGCATCAGAGATACACGCGACGCGGGGCGCCCAGACAGTGACATGATCGTCCAGGCTTCTACCTGAAACGCAGCAAGTGTTTCGAACCTGATTGGTCACTGCTCAGCATTTCCGGCATATACCCTGGCTCCCTGAGAAAGCCGAGGGGATACATCGGTCGTGTTGCTGCACTGTTGGATCTGTGCTGGATGCGGCGGGCAACGCTGGCCGTCCTTTACGCCGTCGTGCAGAACGCGAGGTGTACACCGCAAACAGGGTCGTCCGTTGGAGGTGTTTGACTGAAAAGGTCGTGCGAGTTGTGGTCCAGTTTTTCGTTCGCACGCGTGCAGTAATTGTCGCAAAAGATGCCCCCGTGCTGAAACCGGTGTCCATCCCATCGCTGACCGTCACCATGTCTTTATCTCCAACCGCCACCACTTCGAATAGCTCCGACGTCCCCTCCAAACGTCGTCGGACGAATAGCATCCTGCCACACGCCAACTCACCGCAGAACATGTCCCAGTCACCCGCCGGGGGATCGGCTCACCCCCTGCCATCCCAAGTCCCTGCTCACATCCCAAAGCGTGGTGCCAGGGCCTGTACCGCCTGCAGAAAGGGTAAAAACAGGTGCGAGGGCGAGGTGAGCCTTTTGGACGGTTCGTGTCGTCGCGCCCGTTAACTTTCTGGCCCGACCTCCCGCACCGGCCCGGGCCATCTCGGACAGCCACCTTGTCGTCGATGTCAACTAAGTGGTACGCTATGCGTCTTCGAGAAGCCAGAAAAGAAGAATGTGCAACCTACATCCACTGCTAGCGTAGAGTACGACCATCCTTGCAAGCATCGCTCGTCTCTTACACCCTTCAAACAGGCGCCTATCACGACTCGAGGGCCAGTATCTGGTAATTTGCAACGTATCGTGGTTAAAAAGGTCCCTCACACGAGACGATGCGTGTCCTAGGTCATGCAAAGTCAAATGATTGGTATGCAATCGTCGTTGGACCGCATCCTGTCTGCGGTACAAAATCAGGGTCAATCTAGCCAGCAGCCTGGCTACTCTGCAAGCGTGGGACAAGGACCCAGCCGTGATGCTTCTTATCCTCACCGTAGTCGGTATGTTGTATGCATTCATGGCCAGCCATGACACCAATCCGTTTACGAATTCAAGCTTTCCGCCACTACCTGGTTTTGCTCCCCTGGTACGTTTCGCTTGGTCGTAAAAGTTACATCGTTCATCTATACCTACAGCCACAAAAACATCCAACGTATGGTGTCGTCTCGAGTACCGTAACGTCGTCGGAAGACGAATCCGAGGATACACACACTCGGGCTACCCTCAATGCCCCTATCGAAGCTCTTCAGGGTTTAGCCAATGCGGCTGCCGAAGCGGCAGCTGCGCCGTCTACTGCCACTTCTATGAAACGGCAGCGGGTAGAATCAATTCCGAGGAGTGCATTTCCGCATGTCGTCGAAAAAGTATAGATCCTCATTACTAACCCCCCTCAATTTCATACGAGTCTAATGGGTTCTCTCAGGGACTTGTTCTTGAAGCCGAAGCCAGAGAACTTTACCATATGTAGGTTCTCGCCATCTCGGTATATTTTCGCTTATTCGATTCCGTAGCTTTTTTGCTGGTTGCCATCTCTTTGTTCCACTCTTTGATCCCAATTATGATACGTTTGAGAGCCTAATGGGGCGCACACCATGGACCTTTGATTCCATTCTTGCCATCGCCTCGAAAATTCGCAGTGGGAATGCACCTCTTAGCCCCACATTCTACAAATGCTTGGAGGAGGCACAAGGTATCGCTAGATCCTCCCTGTTCGGTCCTGTGGCCAGGAAGGAAGCAGTCATGGGTAAGCGGTTTCGCATACATGGAGCTTGGCGGATGATGCTATTTGCAAGGAATGTTGCTTCTCTCTGCGTGGAGCACCAACGGATGGCTCCCAAGCGGTCATGCTATGCGCATGGCATTGGATCTCGGTCTGCACCGTGCGCTTCAGAAACTTGCCGATGAGTCGGGGATACAGCACTCTGAAGAAGAAGAGCGGGATGTTGGTGCGTGGAACCCGTCTGTCCGTGCCGAATTCAGCTAGAGGATGCTTTAGTCATATCTGCGCGGATCTGGTTGTGTCTTTATTGGTTCGATCATCAGTGAGTTTTTCAGGGATACTGATTGCGCGGCCTAATTCTCGCAACACAGAATAAGCTTGGGGACTGGTCGACCCATTGTTCTACGCGACGAAGGCTCTATCAAGCACTGTCGCCTTCTGCTCGCGCACCCCATGGCATCCCCTACAGATGTTCGTCTCGTCTCGTTGGTCGAATTGGTTGCTCAGAAAAGTTTGTCCCTATCTGCTGCTCGCTTTATACATCGTATGACGCAATTACATAGCTCAGATATATGAGACTCTTGCGCCGTTGAATGGCGAAATCAACCACAACACGCTTGCCTTCGTCCGCAGAGCCAATGTTACGCTGGATAAGTGGTGGGCAGATTGTGATGATCTCCTCCGTAGGCAGCCCTTGCGATATATACATGGAGCTCAGTTCACAACATCTTTAGGTCAGACCATGGACGAAGAATCTCTACCACGCAGGATTCTCGCTGTAGACCTTCACTACGCAAAACTTTGGCTCGTTTGCGTGGCCCTACGCGGAGTATCATGGGACAAGATGCCATTTGAGCAACGTGAGCTCGCTTGCCAGGCCAAGGATGCCGCGTCTAATTGTCTGTCCATCTTTCTGAACTCGACCGCATACCGGTACGTCACACCGGTCTGTTTCATGATTTCGTGATACCGAGCCAGACACGTTTCAGAGCTGCCCTCCGTTACGCCGTGCACGACACCCTTGCAACGCTAGCTTTCTCTGGCTTGTTCTTGCTCAAAATGGTTAATCTTTTCCCCACGGAATTGGACCTGGCCTTGATACTAGGCCAGGTCGAAGAGTTGGCCCAATTACTGTCAGACGTAGCAGCAGAACGGTCAGCCTGAGTGGTTCTTCGTTTTCCGCGAACCGTTCCCCTGATATGCAGAGCATACAGGTATGCACTCTCGCTACGGATCATGCTCGCAAACTTGCGCCGAAAAGTGGGCATGCTTCCCGGAGTTACTGCACCAGTCCAAAACTTGCCCCCACCACTACTACCGGAAGGTGTGGTTGGTCCGTACGTTGACAAACACACCTCAGGCCCACCTCCGTTGACGATGGAAGAACTCGGTTTTGCTTGGCCGGGTGACCGCAGTATGGTGAACCCTTCAACGATTCCGGTATGGATACAAGAGCAGGCCCGTAAATTCCCTTCTGCGTTATGGAATTGCACCTCACCATATGTGGCATTTTAGAACCTCACGGACCTTGGTCTCCCCATCGATGGTTCTGACGGTGCCTTCTTGAATATGTATGGAGTAAACGGTTGGTTCGGGGAATTTACGCCCATGCCCGAAGCCTGGTGATTATCCTCACCCTGTTATCTTGTACGAATAGAGTTGACGACATTTGTTGCGCGATGGCATGTGTATGTACAAAGGTAATCAGCACCTGTATCATTCCTTGGCGTTGATGTAAGATGGTCATCGCCACGTTCGCTGGTCTTAATCGAGTCGGACGAGAAGGCTGCGTCTCCATGACTAGATACGATGCATCGTCTGCATGTACATGGGCTAGGTTGAGGTATTGTGGTTCGGCTGCAAACGTCACAATATTTAGAAATACATGTCTGAGTGCAATTCTGGCAGAGCAATTGGTACACGGTTGCGCGGTGACGGAATAGGGGTGATAGTGAAACCTTCACTCATCGTCATCGCTGTCCTGTTCTTGAAGAAACTGTGATAAAAACCATGATTTCGAGTGGCGAAAGGAATGAAAGGTTCATGCCTTGACAAGCGCCTCAGCGCTCTTGAGGAAGTGTTGCCTCCCTTGAGGCTTGGATCCTTTTTGGTACCAATAAATGATGGCTTGATCTGAGATACAGTCGTTGTTGTATAAGACCTGCATACAACACTGAGAATCGATGCCATGCACACGGTAGAAATCCGTGCCTTGAGTATTTGAGGGAATGCCTTCCTAATCCGTGCATCCTCGTAGCAGTAAATTTGAACCGAATTAATCAAGGCGACCTCGACCTTAGGCCCTTTACAGAATGACTCAAGAATAGGGGAGAATTTCTGTCCAGCGCGCAATCATAGGCAGCCGGTGAGTTTCAAGGCGTGGATAAGAGTACAGCGCGCACCCCAACTTCACGCAGGGCAAGACCCTCTATTTGGTCCGGCCGAGCACTCCAGTCTACAGAAGCCATAAGTCCTTGCCAGATACACTGAATCAGCTCTGTGTCAGGGAGAGATTGTTCCTCTAGTTTGCTCTGTATCGCCGAGACGATCTAATTCATGCCAACTCAATCGGCTGCTCCATGCAAGAAAGTGAGCCCACGTACCGTCTCCGTGGACTCACCTTGTCCAGAAAGGTCCTTAAGTTCAGTTACGATACCTTCTTTTGCAATGGCATATTGCTTCTTAGTGTACCACTCTGCTACTTGGGGGAGATCTTCCCTCCTGAAGAATTCATCAAGAATTTTAGCATCCCGACGGTTGGGGGGAAAGAAGAGAAGAAGGTCCTTGATACTTCCTCTCTTGAGAGCGGCGGAAAGATGCTCCATCGGCTGATTGGCCAGGTAGGCACGAAATATGATTGCGAGGATGGCGATGGACGCATCTGATGAGATAGTCACGTGGAAAACGATTTCATGAGAAGCACCAGTTACAGACCATTTTTAACGAGTTGGTCCTTGGTCAGACTGTGTAAACAAGTAGTGCCAGCGATGCCTTGAGAGAGAAGCAGGCCGATGGTGACGGCAAGCTTGTCACGCTGAATAGAAGACCAGCGATTGATATATTGGAGGAGACTAGGGAGAATTCGCTCCTCGAGGGGTTTCTGAAGATATTTGTACCTAAGGGAATGAGATGTGGAAGACTATCAAGCATGCGGCATAGGTGTACCTTCGGATGACCTTGTTGAGCACTTCGACGTATTTCTTCAGCTCCTCGACCGATGAGTCCTTTGCACGGAAGATGGTGAAGGGGGACGTGGGTGCACCGTCATCGACGTAGGCACCGCCAGGCTGCACAAGGCCGCCGACGAGAATGATTTCAAAAAGGGCATCTGCATATTTCGAGAACTCGAGTGTGGATCCAGCCTCTATAAGCTTCGTCGCAAAAGATTCAAAATCGTCTTCTGGGATGGTTTCAAGGTGTTTATATAGTTGGTCTCTAAAGACTAGGGGCGGAGGTGAGCATGGATACGTGCTGCGAATGAGATAGAGACTCGCCCGCAGGTTCGTGCTTTGCTTGGGCTTTGACTGCGCCTTTCCTTGCCTTTATCTTTACCCCCTGTAACGAAGGCTTTGCAGCGGTGGATTGCTGAGACATCCACAGTTTTCGAGGATATCGAAAAAGGTGGACAATCAGATGGAGGGAGGAGGAGGAAGTGGAGGTGGAGATTTATAGGTCGGAGATAGCCGATCTACAAGTATGTGCTGTGTTGCACGTGACTCGACATTGACCATATCTTTCTCTCTCTTCCTCCATCCACGACCATCTCCAATGGCATCGCCTCGCTTTTCAGATTCCCCGAATGCGCGTTCAAAGTCTATTACGATTTCGGACGGTCTTGATACATTCGGAGTACGTTTCGTTTGGTCATACGACAACCAGAACGATACCAATTATTCCTGTAGATCCTCAACCAGCACTCTATCGGAAACACCGCATTCCAAGTTGGCGTGTCTGAAGACAAGGGCACGCGCAGGTACATGGAAGATGCGCACTCTTTCGTTGTTGACTTTGCTGGCGTCAGAGGACAAGGATTCTTTGCAGTTTTTGATGGCCATGCTGGAAAGCATGCCGCCGAGTGGTGCGGTCAACATTTTCACGAGGCAGGTATCTAATAGCACTATAAACACAACACATCTCATCGTTTTCTTTCATCCCAGTATCTTCTTTCATCCCTGCGAACCTCATCCTCGGCTACAATTCCAGATATCCTTAACGAGACATTCCACAATGTTGACAGGCGTATATCTCGCCTCTGCGAGGAGTCTGATGGGAAGATTCACTCTGGTTGCACGGCAGTGACTGCGTTTTTGCGTATCGAAGATGCAGATGGTCGACAGTCGTTTTTCGCATCTCCGATCGCCACCCAGCCATCTGCTGTAGCTTCTGGAAAAGAAGACGCAAAAAGCTCTAGAAGTCGTTCTGAGTCTCCCGTCAGTGACTCTGGTGAAGATCCGTCTGGGTCTGGCAAGGCAAACAGGCAAAACAAAAGGATCAAGACTGGCTCACCCACTGGTCGCTTTGCTCGTGCCTTAAAGAATCTCAGCGGAAGTAGCGGTTCGCCCCCACCCTCGCCTAGCGCCCCGTCACCATCCGCCGCGTCAGCAAGTCACGTTAATGCCTCTGCTGTTGTATCGCCTCCCCCATCACTTCGTCGCGTGCTTTACAGCGCGAATGCAGGCGATGCGCGCGGAGTCCTTTGTCGGGCAGGAAAAGCTGTGCGCTTGACGTATGATCACAAAGGTTCTGACAAACAAGAGGCGAAACGTATCACGGATGCGGGTGGCTTTGTTATGAGTGGACGTGTCAATGGCGTGCTGGCCGTCACGAGATCCTTGGGCGATTCCTCAATGAAAGAATTTGTGGTTGGGTCTCCCTACACTACCGAAACGCAACTGTGTGACGATGACGAATTCCTGATCCTAGCATGCGATGGGGTGCGTATTCGTTTGAGACGTCTTAACCTGTCTAATGCTGTTCAAGTTGTGGGATATCACAGGTGATCAAGGGGCTATTGACTTGATACGGAACATCGAGGATGCCCAAGAAGCAAGTCAGACACTCGTTCAACACGCATTATCGCGACAAACCAATGATAATGTGACTGTCATTGTTGTCCGCTTCAAGCATACCGCCCCACGGGCCGGTGGGTGAATTACTTGAGGCCTAGCCGTCTACCTTACTTGGGCTCATCCGATTGACTAATCGTAACGTACCCAGCTCCTTCATTCCGTGTCCTTGCTTACCTCCTAAACCATCTTGCTCGTTTTGTCTCTGCATTGGTCTTGTCGTGCATCCACAAGGCCATCTTTTAGCATCCGATCCGATATCGCGTCGACGTAGTATATATGTTGTTGGTCATAACCACGATTAGCCTTGTGTGCAATGTTGACCCTGAACGTTTGAACGTCGGTATCTAGCACATTGACGACCCATTCCAACATCTTCAGATACATATATCAAACGAAGTTGTTCGTATAGGTTAATAAAGCCCATTGGTTTTTCCTACAAAAGATCATCAAATTACCCGTTCAGATGTATTTAACGGTGATGGATGTTCCATTGATGTTGGAGGAGGTGAGCACTTGGTCGTTTTGTCGAATGTCAAGGATGGTGGCATCGGAGGGGGTGTAAGTGGTGCCGTTTTTACTAGAAGCAGCGGCATTACTGAAGGTCACACTCCCAAAGTCGGCAAAAGTAACGAGTCCACCGTTCTTCTCAAAGTCTTCGACGATCCACTCGGCGTTTTTCTGGCACAAAGCATGGCTGGAGGTGAGGTCCTTGGTGACGATCTTGCCCCTGGTCAAGTTCTCTATGGTTGCTGTGCCAGAAGTCGCGGAAGATGCGTTGACGGTTGTCCTGATAACGTCACCAGGGGAAAGGGTGATTCCAGAAAAATAATTGGATGGGTCAGGGTACCACTCGTACCAGGCTGGTCAAATGAATTGTGAGAATCATTCGGAAAGGAGGACCCAATTAACCTACCATCGTACGCGACCTCCCCGTTAGAAATCGTAAAGTCAATACCTGTCTGGAGGATAGCACCTCGACACGTATCACCGTCGATACCAACCCAAGCGGAGGCAGCACCATCACTCCCAGAAGGAGCGGGTACAGTGAACGTGCCTGTAACAGTGGTAAAAGCCACCTGTTCGCACAAAAGTGAGACTATTGAAGACCGTGTATTCAGAGGAAAGTGCGCACCTCATCCTCAGACTGGATAGCGCCGGCCCAGTTGACACTGTAATTTGCGTCAGAGTCACCTTCAGTGGTCGATTCAACGCGGTAATTGAGCTGGGAGAGGCGGTTTTCGCGACGGCGAGCAAGGCGAGCTCCAAGACGAGAGGACGGATGAGCCAGTGTCGCAGAGGCGAGTAGTATGTGCATGAGAAGAACAGACTTGGAGACCATCCCGGGAAAACCGCAAATTGTCAGTAGGAGAAGCCTGAAGAAGACGGAGCCGTAGAGCCTCTATATATCTATGCTTGACACGTCTGGATGCTTACCCGGAAAGCCATCGACAAGATGGGGTTAGTTGGGAATGTGGGAGCTGCTTGAGCATCGGTCATCACTGTGACTAGCGATAAAACGTGTTTGGACGCATACCATGTGCCTCATCACCTGTTCAAATCTTGGTCCGACAATATATTTATCTAGAGAGCTGGTAGTATGGTCGATGGGGAAAAGCGGCCAACCGGAAAATCATATCCGAAAAGCAGTTGGCGCGAGTGGATAGCAACCCATATGGATGCGGGAGATTCACTATGTATCAGAATTCCGGCCATGCGTAGAGAAAGGAGCGTACACGCGAACCATTGCCTAGTCCACCGTCGCTTTGTCACGAGCGCTCTAGTAACCTGAGGCACGCATCAGGTGTGCGGGCCGCAATGTAATGGTGGATATGAGACACGACGGCTTCCTATTCAAAGTACTACGTACCACATGCCACAATCTTGGCCCACAAGCACGATACAGTTCATGGCGATGAAATCATAATCACTTCCCTTTTCTCCTCTTGCCATGTTTGGTACCTTCTCCACTAGCCCCATCATGGCTTTCTCGTCGCTTTCGCTTTTTGGCTTTTTCATTGCGCTCTGCCTCTTCCTTGGCGCGTCGTTCTGCCTTTTGGGTTGCTTTGGCCGCCTCTGTGAGTTGTGCAAGGTGTTTGAACGCATCCTCGTCACTCTCCTCCTCCTCCTCCTCCTCCTCCTCCTCCTCCTCCTCTTCTTCTTCTTCTTCACCTACGTCGTGTGCCTCAACGTCTGGTGTCTCATCCCGAGGAGACGCGGGAGAGGACTCCACGTTGGGTTGTGGGACATGTTCAGGAGAGAACGGGTCTGGTTGGATCGACCCTTGTAGTGACAGCATCTCATTTGCTACTGTCAATCTATGAAAAGCACGTTCAGTAATAGGATGCCATGTAAGAGCCCAACATTGCAAAATCGGACGTACCCTATCACTGTGAATTCAACAAAGCCATCAGGATCGCCGAGTTTTGACCCTGTCAAATGATGTACCCAGCGACCGCTGCTTTCTGCCTCTTGGATCTTTTCGCCATCCATCGGGCATGTAGAATCTTTCATCTCCGCATCCCCTTCTGCATCCCAGCCTCCTGCACCAAACTCCGGGTCATTTTCTGCTGGGCCGTACTCGAACGTCCACTGGTCCTGTGGAATATGATGTCGAGGAATTGAAACATTAAAGGTGCGGTGCACAAGAAGGGAGACGTGATCAGGAGAGCTCAAGTTTACTCTACCCACTGCACAAGTGTTCGAGTATGGCGGTAATGACGGTGGATAAGTGTGAGAGCGAGCTCAAGACGGACCATTGCATACCTAGTCTCATGGAGACCTGAGGCCCCCAGACGGTGGCATCAAAACTCACGTTACACACAGCAAAAGGGCAATCGCCGCGTATACTTGCGGTCTTGCTCAGGAACTGTATATTTGAATGAGCCAAGAGGACACCCTGCAAGGATGGTATGTAACTGTTCATTCATTGTCGATGATTTCATCAACAAAAGAGGCACCGTCACGAATTCCAACGCTCACCGCATAACCATGCTATCTAGCATTTCTTCCACCCCGACACGCAGATCAGAGGCAAAGACGGGAGGGATGGAAAGGACGATTCTGGCGTTGATCATGCGAAACTCACTCGGGTGATCCGATGCGCGAGACTTTCCCTTGTCTTTGGGAGATTTCGGTGAAGCATTCTTTGGAGGTGTCGCAAATCGGATCGATTTCTGTTTCTTGCGCCGTTTTTCTGACTTTTTCTTTGGCGTATCTTCTGCTGGGCGATGCTTTCGCTTTTTTGACTGAGAACTTGGCAACATACTCGTCGACGTCCGCTGCAACTTTCCTGAAGTGGACGAGCATCTTTTTTAAGATCACGTGATCTATACATCACCAAGGTCTGACCAAGTCTTCTTTTCGACCTTGACTTCATGGTAGGCTTATTTACAGTCAGTTGTTGTGTTGCTTACGGTCGTGTAGTCCGCGCCGAGACTCATCGGGCAAATTATCCTGACCGGCGCACAAATATTCGGCAAGGCCCTTGCTGCAGCTGGCAAACAAGCTGTTCAAAGTACGATGCATGTTCTGCATCCAGTTTCATGGTTTCGCTGACCGTAACGTACCTGCATTGTGTGTTTACATCCTTTTAGATGCCAAGCACCGTCCAGAGGCACTAAGCTCCGATGTCGGAGGCGTTCGCAATGCGACCTCTGGTTCGGTCACCGACAAATTGACGCGCGAGCATCGCATGACACTGGACGAGGCACATCTCATCTTGAACGTCAAACGCGGAGAAGCCATGGAAAACATCATGAAGGCGAGCAATTAACCACGTCTTTCGCAAACGCGCTGGCACGGCTAACTGCGATGCTCAACTAGAACTATGAACATTTGTTCAAAGTAAACTCTCCTCGGCCCGCTCCAGATTCGCCAGCATCCGGTTCACGGGCTAGCAGACCACCACCACCACCCGCACATTCACATTACCTGCAATCAAAGGTAGTCCGTGCCCGTGAACGAATAGAGGCGGAAATGCACATCACAGAAGGGGACGTACCGGCGGGGGCCACGAAACCTGCAGCCGAACCAAATAGTCCGGGGCCAGGATCAAGCTGAACACCACTTGTACCGTACTTTGTGACTTATTCCCTTCCATCGCTAGACAGATCGTTTGCAATCCCCGTTCAATCCCTGTTTTCCAAGTACACAATATCACGATTATGCTTAATAAATAATTGACAGTAATCATGCAGAATAAGAATCCGTCACTACACTTCAATCGGACAAAATAAAGGCTGGACGTCATTCATATTTTCCCTGTAGCTTGCGCCAAGCTTGAACTTCTCTCCTTCGAACGAGCCATTGAAAGATCGGCAGAGTGATGCACGAAACTGCGATCCACGCAAGCTGTACACCAAAGTTGAGACCGACTGGAAACAGGGTGCTCAGTTAGACAACAGCTGCCTCATGGACACCCGGACCTACTCTGGTTCTTTGTGTTAAAGACGACCGCGCGGACAGTATTGGAAACGTTGTAAAACGGCATTGCATACCCATATCGAAATATGGTTGGAAGTATTTCGATCGGGTAGTAGGACACGGAAACATTGACTACACAAGTAAACTGTCACGACGCACTAGATGACCCAACACGATGACCTACTGATGATCCACAGGACGAGAAAGACTGGAACGAACGCGATCGTCATAAGCGTGATCATGGATTCCAATGCGAGTCCCCTGTGAGCGCATGGTGAGTGGAAACTCCTGGTGAACGAAAAGAAACATGCAGTGCGGCCATCCCCATCCAGGACATCATCCAGTAAATGATGAAACCACCATTGTAGCTATGACGGAATTAGTACGTGGGCTAAAAGCAATAGAACCGGCCGACTATCGTCCAAATGGAACGCCAAATGCCAGACTCAATAAAGCGTACATGAGCTGCGAACAGGTGGTTATAGGAGGAGCGCGTAAAATAGTTTCGCCTACCGAGATAAAGAAGTATAGGATGAAAGGCCAGAGCAGGCGCATCAAGATCAGTGATCTCAGTGTCAGGCGCCTGCCAAAACCACTTCGGTTAACCGCCGCCAAAAGATGGTTCTAAAAGGATGTATTCCAACTAGCCAAGGGCCAGTCTTTGAATCAGACTCACTGTTAATATAAACTGCACAAAAACAGGTCAACAATTTCGACAACGTTGCAAAGGTCGACTTACCGCTAGGATCATGAGGTAAATGAGCCCAACATAATCAACGGCAGATGCCCTGAAAAGGATTAAGTGTTAATTCTCGCCCCACATGTGCTGAGATTGGAACAGACACAGGAACATCAAACGGCCTGAGGTCATATACTACGTAATTAACTGGCAGCGTTGCAAGGGATGGTGCGGTGCTCATCAGCACAGGAAGATTTGGGTGAGATGCCAGTTGTGTTGCAAAAGCGAAACCGAGTGTCTGTGTGATGTTCGTAAGGATCGCGGTCACCTATGAACCATATATCATGGAAAATCCAAAGCGCGAAATCGGACTCTTGCCATTGGAGAAATGATGGTACGGCTAGGAGAGAAGAGTCACCACATGTCACCCGCGACATCAGAACGTGTATGCTTACTACACGGCCTCGTTCCTTGCATTCGTAAGGTATGCACTGATTGCATAAGAGGTATTATATGCTGTGTCTATGGAATTTATTGCTGTCAGTAAATTGGAGGTCGCGTTCGGGTTCACTATGATCGTTTTGTCAGACGTCACCGGTGCTCAGGATGCGAGGGCGTGTACCTGTTACGGCCACCCAACAACGATGATTAAGAAGAGCCATCTGAACGTCCGACGGTCCGTTTGGAAACTCTGAGGGATCCTTGATCAACCACGAGAGTTGTTCATGGCCGTGTAACGTCGAGAATGCTTGCGTTACTCCCTGGCCAATCTGTCCCCCGTCAAAATCCTATGGAAGGCCTCTGAGTGAATGCGCGCAGATGGCTAGCTCCACGGTACTTACAACGACATACCCAGACAAATTATCAATATTTCCAGAAGACCTTCCAAGGGCTGCCCAATAGATTGACAGGATTGCAAAGATAATGAATACAATGAGTCCAAACGCAACAAGGCTGAACCCGAGCCAGGCTCTTCTGGCCGTGACGGTGCCTCTGTCCATGTCAAAAAGTTCATGGGAGAACGGCGGATCGTCCTGTATCTGGGTCAGCGAGAAATTTCTCAACGAGAACATTCACTTGCTAGCTCATCTGACGGGCTATGATAGTTATTACTATCCGATTCGGGTCGAGGATCTGCTGGCGGCCCAATCTGCAGTGACATGGTAAAAATCAAGGTGACTCATAGACTCGGTGGGTCGGGGCGATCATGACTTAATAAGCCCTCTCTAAAGGGGGTTCAGACTAGATTGCTGAGTGAGACGGATCACAAAACGGGTCGAATGCTGGATAGTACTGACGACGTTGGTGCAGATTGGCCCCCGCGCTCGCAATAATAGCACATTGGTCCCAAAAGAATGACGATAATGCAATACATGGTGATGACTATCAGTTCGTCCTTGAATATGTAGAATATCACATTACAATTCACTACCTTTAATATTGTATCTTCCTCTTGCAAGCAAACTTAAAAGGAGAATGCTACAAGAATCAACGTCGTCTCCGCGATTTCTTCTGTGGTTCTTCGTCAATCTCGACCGGACGTTGACAGACTGGACATCGACCGGAAACATCAGTTAACCAAGGATCGATACAAGTTTTCTGTTTTGACGGTTCAGAAGTAATACAGCACAGGGTATCGAAGAGCTCACGTGGAAGACATGGCCACAAGCCAGTAGACGTAATGGCTGGGGTCCTGCTCCAGCATCCTCCAGTCGAGGTAGTGCGTCCCGTTCCTCCTCAGTGATACTTTCCACTGGAATTACTGCATCATCGACGCGAGGTGATGGTGGAACTGCATAATCCTTGTCGGGATCTTGTTGAAGGGCCGCAGAAAGTCTTCTCGGCTCTTCAAAGTCCATCAAGCAAATCGCACACGCAGCACGATTACCTTCTAGCCTAACAAAAGGATAATCACATTGCTCCCAGTTGTCTTCCCACGTCTCGGGTTCTTTGAGCGTATCAGCCATCGAAACCTTGGTACTCAGACGCTTAGTGTTGGCATCTGCTGTGTTATCCTTCTTTGGTGCTTTTCTGCGGAAGAATGCAAATCTTTTTCTTTGTACGGGAACGGGTGGCCTTGGAGGATAGGTGTGAATCGGTTTAGGTAGGGAAACGGGTGCTGAAGTATCGTCGGGTGGTGGTGGAATATAGATGACGAGAGGGATGCGATCTACGAGTGATTTGGGTAGCTTGCCAATATCGGGCTTGATGTAATGTGGATTCTGTAACGGATGACGCCCTAGGCAAAGTAATATGATGCTGTAGAAGAGCTGCAAAAAGATTCAACTTCTCTTAGGACGCTGGAATAGTTGTTGAACTGACCATGATGAATGGTAAAACCATGAATACAAGAAAACCGAAGAGAACGACTTCCAAAACGAGCAAATACATGGTGCACAAAATTCCAAAAGTAAGCCACCAGACAAGAGGGGCAGAAAGACGACACGAGTTCACCGAAGTGTACTCGAGGATGTGAGCGGTTAAGAACCATGTGAGAGTGAACATGGACAAAAAGAGGGACAACCTAACATCAAGTCAGTTTTGACTGCGGATGAACGACGGATTGACGGACCGCGCATAGATATGATTATAGGGTACTAGTGGATCTTCCGAGTTGGTAGCTGTCGACGTTGTTCTATCTTGTTGTCTTCGATGCCTCGTGTCTCCTGAACGCGGGGGCGGCTGAGACTCGCCTGGCGGTGTTATTGACTCAGAGTCTTCCCTTGGGGCGTTAACCCTAGACGATGATGATGAAGGGTAATTGATGGTGAAACGATGTTAGCTTACGCTTCCCGTACGCGAGAATAATTCCAACACGTCAAACCGGACGACATTGCGAGTCGCACCAACCAAAGACAATTCCAGGCTACCAACGGTCGCCCACAAGCATGGATTTGCTCAGTTGTGTCATCCTGTGGACTTTTGATCACTGAAGCGACACTGAGAAGTGCTATGACAGCGGCGGCCTAGTGATCCCACCATCATAAGAGGAAGACTGCGAAACGGGGGGAAACCAACCTGAAGGAAGTTGTAGATTAATGTACCAACTAGCGACACCAGTGCCTTTCTAGTCCTAGATGCGTCTGGACCCATGCCCAACAATTCTTTTGCCCTCTGTATGAACGACCGAGAGGGCAGTTGTCCCGGTCGCGGCGGTGCAGTTGTTAATGCTGGTGTCGCTCGAGTTCCGCTAGGGGTTTGGCTGGCCTGCCTGAGCCAAGAAGGTCTTTCGGGCTATCAGCGATCGACACAGGGTACGATTTAAAATCGGATTTACTCTGCAAATTCAGCATTGTTTGTTGGTGAGGAAGGTGCTGTTTCCAGGCCGCGCTGAGACGAGCGAAGATGGGACGCAGATATCCGGGCTCTGGCTGGTTGTGTTACCGTGGGGATGTCACCGGTCGACTGGGTGCGGCGGAGCGATTGTGAATCGAGTGGGGGTGTATTAGACATGGTGAACGTTGAGAGAGGAGGAGCAACGAGGGATGAGGTTCGGGGATTGACGCCTGCGGCGTGTGCTAATACCTGAAAGATCGAAGAGTGTTGCTGTAGCCCGCCACCTCGTCGCACACCAAGCCGGCACTGATCGCGACTGCGCAGCTCGCTGGCGTTGGACAATGAAAGGTACTGTTCGTGGACGGGACGAACAGACAAAGTGTTGCGGGCCACGGTTCAAGCCAAGTCGCCCCCACGCAGCCCTCCTTTTTATTTATGTACAACGACCGCGTAATTCCATCCACTTCTCTTTCTAGAATACATGATCAAGCTCGTTACTTTCGACGCCCTGCATACACTCATTACGCCGAGAAGACCCATCCATGTCCAGTACTCTGAGGTATTCGCGCCGTTTCTGGGTGTGTTGAGTCCAAGTGCGCTGCAGAGCCAGTGAGTCAGCCAGTCCGACTTGACACCTCTACCCACCCGCATCGAGGCCTGAAGCAGATACAAAAGGATAAACCTGCGTACCAAGGCCCACTCGGGGCTCACGGTTGGTGGTCAGAGGTTATTAAGAGGACAGCCATTGGAGCAGGCGCTGACCCGCACGGTATGCGGCCATTTCGTCTCCACACCGAAAACGCATGGGCCTTGACAGGATGCATGCAGCAGTAGAAATGTCCCTGAGCAAAATCGTGTCAGAGCTCATGGACCGCTTTAGTTCCAGCAAAGGATACAAACTCTTTGATGATGCACTTCCCGTACGTATGTCGTGGGCGTCTCCATCGTCTGACGTCGCTGATGCGTAAACATTCCAGTACGTCAATTGCAAGAAATGAATGTTCATACAGCACTCGTCAGTAATTCAGATGCAAGAATGCGTATGTTTGCACATGTCAGTTGGGCCTGATTGATGTTGCCCCCACCAGGTCTCGTTCTTGCCGACCTTGGAGTAACCTCATATTTACATCCTATTATCCTGAGCGAAGAGGAAGGTGTTGAGAAACCCGATGCAGAGATATTTCGACGCGCATTCAAGCACGCGATTGGTAGTACAACTGGCCTTGACGAGGGTGTGCATGTTGGCGATGAGCTTCAATGGTAAGTTTTGTCGAGTCTGATCTCTGACTTGATTGTGACTACTACAAGCGACTATTATGGAGCCCAGGGCGCTGGAATGCAAGCGCTTTTGATCAGACGACCCAGCCCTGACGGAGACCAGGAACACAAGAAAGCGGATGAAGACCTGAGAGATACCAAGGTTATCTCCAGCCTACATGATGTGGTTGGGTGGGTGGGATCGCAGAACGCAGGATAGAAGGGTGCTAAAAAAATTCTGCTTGAAGGCGGTGGTGGTTTCTATATGCTGTAGGACCTCGTGATGTGGTACATGTGTTGAGGCTTAATTACAGCAAGAAGCTGCGACATCACGGTATTCGATAGCCGAGGGATGAAGGTTGTCGAAAGAGACCTAGTGTGAGCAGTTGAATGTCATACCTCGATGTGCCTAAAAAGTAGAGAATGGTTAATTGCGACAAATGTGAGCCGAGAGAGACGTTTTATCCCAGACGGATAGAATGAGCTGCAAGGCATTCGGATGAATGTGATACATGAATGGAAGAGATGCGAGCAAGCGTGCTACAAGGAAATGTCTGACCACGAGGACTCCTTGGCTGGCTTGAGGTAGTCCATTCTCATCACGGTCTTTTCTCTGGGCAAGACAATGTCTTGGACCTTTTCGCCCTGCTTGAGCATTGTCCAGCGAATGACACGGGGGTCTCGTCGAAGCTTGAGTGCCAGTGAATTGAGGGTCCGAGGGGAGGTGTCAAAGTACATCGTCCAATAACTGGGGGATGGCGTGAGGGACAGAAGCAAGGTGATGCATGAGACGCACTCTCCGATAGACTGGCTTTTTTTATGCCTCCTCATGACTTGTGGTAGTGTTTGTGTGCCCCAGTAGTCGATATTCCGGACGACGCCGCCGTGGTCCATGACATGGCGCGCAGACATTGTGACGAGGTCCTTGATGTGTCTCTACGCGTCTGATGAGCATCTCGCACAGCTAGACGCGCTACACGCACATATTCGCGAAAGTGGGCGGATATACACAACATCTTGTAGAACGGCATCTTGCAAGGATGGACAGATGACTAAGCAAGACAACCATGGTCAACTGAGTCGACGGTCACTACGCCGAGCATGCCGAGGTCTACAGTCTCGGCGGGGTGTGTTTCATTTCCGAAAGACTCTGTAGTGATTGCGGCCTCGATACTAGCAGAGGGTGTCCGATTACCTCTGATGAAGGGACTGCGACAGCCACGGAGCGAATCAACGCGAGGAGGATTGCAGCGAGAATTTTGATCGTTGACGTTGGCCATCCCAGCTGGTGACCGATCGTCCTTTTTCTGTTCTGCCAATCTGACTAGAACCGTCGTAGAACCACTCTTGCAGACCACTTGCTATATTCTGTGCCACTCGTCCACCCACTGTGGTCCAATGCTTGCCCCTTGTATGCGCTCCACCCTGCGTGTATGCGCCGAGGACACGACTCCCTCCTTTTTTATTCCTCCACAAGCTTCTCTGTACGTCAACCGGTCCATCAAATTAATCGCCCGTTCAGCCTATCCAATTCCCCGATCCTTCCTTTTCCATCTCTGGGCTTCTCCCCTCTCCCTTCTTAAACGACCATTCGCGTGCACGGACTCCTTTTCGAGCTTCATCTCTCCCCCCCATCATGTCTGCTTCGCTGCACCCCGCAGCCGAGAGCGTTACCCGTCCCCCCCGTCTCCAACCCTCCCCCTCTCTCCCAAATCTGCGGTGCGTACAGACCCATTTCTTTCTGTTCGGCTCTCTCACCGCCACCCGATACAGCGCACGCAACTTGTCCTCAGACCCCCAGCTGGCGCGTCCACAGCCAACTGTTTCCTCGTCTCACATGACTTCCCTCAACCCCGCCAAATTATCCACAAACATTCCCGTAAAAGACACTGATCTCCATTCAAACAAACGTTCCCGACAGCAGCCAAAGAACCACCACTATTTAACTCCGCCTCTCACTCCCGCTTCATCACTCCGAAGTGACAGCACAGATTCTGACCCAACCGAACTCAATCCCCCTGGTGAAGATCAATGCACCTCTCTTCCCAAAAAGCTTCTCTCCAGCAATGCTGCTGAAAGCCGTTTCTTGATTGTGATTCTCTTGCCATGCTCACCATATGCAACACTGACAGCCAAATTGTAGATTGGCAACGTTCCACACGACCTCCCCGAGGACGTCATCAGTCCCTATTTCCACTCACTGGCAGCTGTTGCGGACGACGCAACCTCTGCCCAGCCAGGCCACTCGAATACTGGAAATGCCATCCAATCCATTTACTATCGCTTCCAGGAAAAACGCGCCATCATCCTCGCCTTTTACGACGTCCGTGAGGCAGAGAGAGTAAAACGCCTCATAGGGACCCATGGTTCGCGTCGACGCTCTGTTCCCGATGTGGATGACGAAAAGAGGGTCACCCACCATGGCACGGCAGGCAGCTCATGGGTAGAAAGTTTGACTTGCTTGTTCGTACCCCCGGATCATTTGCTACAAGTACGTCTATCTCCGCACATCGTAGCGGAGCGTTCTCAACGTTCCCAGCTCCTCGGTCAGTCAGCCTCGACTGCCATGACGCCAACAGAAGGCGCGTTCGGTGTGTCAATAGGTGGAATCATCCCAGAGCGTGATCAGAATTATTCTGGCTGGAATCGCGTTCGTTTCTTTGTCCCCGTCAAACTCAAAAGTGTCTTGGCAAAATACGGCGAAATCAAGTCCTTCCGCCTCCTGAAAGAAGACGAGGAAAAATGTAATCAGGTACGTCCCGCTCCAAAGGCTACCGTTACATGCGGACTCCGTCTTGGTTTCCTCCAAGCTTTAATTCTAGATGCCCCTCGTCTTTTTTCCTTGGCCTGACTATCTTGCAGCTATTCATGGTCGAATATTACGACGTTCGTGCGGGAGAACTGGCATGGGAGAGTCTGAACGGACGAGTAGTTGACAGCATGAAACTTCTGCTCGTCCCACGAGATGTGTTGCGTGGTGGGCCACAGGACCTGGAAAAGGAAGATTTGGTTGGCTTAGAAGGTCATCTCGGTGGTGGACATGCCGCGGAGCCGAATACACCCACGGCTTCCACGTATTTATCGCAGTCGCAAACGATCACGACCTCGAGTGGCGTTCCTTTCCCTCTCCTGAACGACGCAGGAGCCTGCGACCGTCCCAGTCCTTGTAATCACGAGGGAGGCCCCACCACTTTGGACTCAGGCTCAGCTGTCATCGGCCATAGGTCGTCCATTTCTGACCGCCAAAAAGCCATCTCCCGTTATCCTGCGGACATTATCGATCCCCCCACGGACGACGCATTCCCCGTTGACAGTCTTCACGAACGTGTCGGCGCCTTGATTTCCGACCAACCAGGCAGACGCGGATCGAACAACCTCATCTTTGACGCCGTCCGTTCCCGCACTCATCACAGGCTGGTTGATGCAGATTACATGCGAACCGCCAATATGAACTCCATTGCCTTCGATCACTCACAGGTTTGTCCTTTTGAGGTCACTCATGTGGCTGGTGGCACGACTGACCTGTGCACTGCACCATGCCCGGGAACTCAGCCACACTTGGTCCATGACTATTTTACCCATTCCGACCGATACGCCGCAGAAACATCTATGCAACCTCCCTGGGTCTCTCCGTCTCTCACTCACGGCATGCAATACCCAGTCTCTTCGCAGTCGCCCGTACCACCTATGTGTTCTTCAATATGCTGGGATGCATCAACTGGTACTTGGGTCGCGTGGGGTGCGCCAGGCATTCATCCAGAACAATGGTCTGCATTTCCACCCTCCCAGGGATATTATCACGGAGCTTCCCCTCAGCCCGTCCCCTACTCCTACCCACCACATGCATCCCCACCTCTCGCTCACTCTACATATACTCCAGGCTCTAACCGCGTATATCCCGCGACATATCCAGCTTCTCCTCGGGTTCCTCCGGAGAATAACCAACTAGACATTCGCAAGATCGAGCAGGGTCTTGATACGCGAACCACCGTCATGATCAAGAATATTCCGAACAAAATGACCGACAAGGAGCTGATTGCGTACATCAACAAAACTTGTCCCCGGCGTATTGATTTTCTCTACCTCCGAATGGACTTCCAGAATGGTCTGAGATCCATAGTACTGCCCCGGGTTTCTTGGCATTGATCTTCCTTGTTTGGCAGGATGCAACGTCGGATACGCGTTCGTCAACTTCATTGGTGTAGAAGACCTTTTACGGTTTGCCAAGGCAACATTGGGAGAAAAGTGGTAAGCCCTAGACCATACGACATTCGAATGGGACATGACGTCGTGCATAGGAACATGTACTCTAGTGAGAAAGTCCTGCAAATGAGCTACGCAAATTATCAGTAGGTCTTTTCGCGTATCTGACGAGGTTCAAGTTAACACGACATCGATAGGGGAAAAGAAGCACTTGTTGAAAAGTTCAAGAACTCGTGCATCATGGACGAGCGCGAGGAATGGCGTCCAAAGATATTCTACTCTGATCCTGGCCCAAAGCAGGGGCTCCCAGAGGAGTTCCCGAAGCCTACACACATGCGTCGGAAAGAACGCAGTTCGTACAATCGCGGGGCACTCTTTGTGCCAGGTTTGAATGGTGGGACGGGATATCCGAAGACGTTCTTGAATGCTGTAACTCCGACTTCCCATCAACGTGCTGGTCGTTCGTCAACTGTACCACAGGGCGACGAGCGACCACGAAAGCTCCACTATTCCAACAATGACAGCAACGTGCAGTAATCGCCACTAGCGCCGCTTTTGGGAAGAACATCGTTGGTCGCTCTGTTTGCGGCATCGTCGTTCTGTCCTGTAACCCAGTCAACGTTCCACGCTGCTTCATCTCGATGCATTGCATACGTACTTTATTATCTTATATTTTTAACCGCTAACTGACACCAACTGTACTTGATGCTCTGTTTGGTCGTTTTCGTGCTTTCGATCTGTCCTGGCTCGATGTCATCTGTTTTTATTCATTAAGGTCGAATACTGTAATTCATACCTCGAGGTGTCAAGATTGGAGAATGCATTGCACCATGGCCCTCCTCGCGTAAATAAGCTTTCTTGTGCTTGATCTGCAGATGATCAGCGGAACTGTAAACCTTTCCATGTCTGGAGTCTGGAGATGAAAACAGACATTGACTCCGACCGAAACAGCCAGTGGGATGCTACTGAAGAACGGGGCACGTTGAAGGACTAGTCCGAAAGAAAAATGTACGGAGAAGTGCTGACTTGGCTGCAAAAAGATATTTTCCGTGGGACAAGAGGGAACGTGTCCCTTGTGCTGATGCAAGGTGTACATGCAGACTCAACTGAGATTGTGACGCGAGCAACAAAGCGGACAAAGGCGGCCTTATGCGAGTCACGCTACAAGGGTCGATTCCACGCGTTTCATCCGCCCATTTCCGTGGGAAGCCATGGACTGGACCAAGTACTCACCATGGGACAACAAAATAAAATCGGCATGTAGATGTCCTTGAACAGGAACGGGTTTGGTGGTTACTAATGCAACAGGGCATGTCCCTCTCTTACAACAAGGGGTTACAGGAAACCCAAGTAAGACGTTGAGGGCCTGAGCAATGAAACTCGTTCGTTGAAGGTTGGACATATCCCTAAAAAGGCAACTTATACAGAGTCATCCACTGCCGCCAACCGACTCGCACCTACAGAGTCTCTGTTTTGTACCACCGCCAATCCTTGTAAACGTCCCTTTGCCATCTAGAATGGACACATCATCTTTGACAAAGGCAGAAGAGGAGAAAGCACGCCATGCACGGCGTGTAAAGCTCAGAACCTTGAACCTTTCCCTCGACACGCCAGGTCTGTCGCGGCTCTGCCACGGAATCAATGTCTCACCCCAGCAGCAGAGTCCTCAAAACTCGACTCGTCTCTCAAGCGCCACACCGCACTCATCAAGCGCATGCGCCAGTCAATCGGTTCAGACAACCGAGACCAGATCATCAAGGACATTGACTCACTTTCGCTCGAGAAATACATCGACGAGATAGCCGCTGCTGCCCTAGATGGCATCTCACGGTGTAAGTCAGAGAAGGACGTCTGGGCCGCGGTGGAGGTACGAGATCTCAAAGTTCTATTGACATCTGCACTCACTTGCTTCCAGGTCATATGCACCCTCCACAGGCGATTCCCAACTTCGTTTTCCCCCACTCTTTTCAACTTGCTGGCCTCTGCGATCGCCGCCCCTTCAAGAGCAGCCCTATCTGCTCTTCCCCCCGATCAGCGTGAGAAGGAGGACGCTACGAGGATCACCCGCCAGCGACCCGTCCTTCGGGTGTGCTCTGAACTGGCTCTGGTCGGCGTTATCAGAGATTCACCCACAAAGAGTGGTGGCGAGTGGATATTAAAGGTTGTCAAAGAATTGGTAGAACTTCTCTCGCTTCACCACACGGTCAAGGCTGATATTCGACACAGCTGTCGAACGATCCTACCCTGTCTTCCCTCCCCTTATTTTCAACATTTCTCAAGTCATATGCGCGTCCATATCTCGGAATAACGCCTGCACAGACCAAGCAAATACCTAGCGACTCAGAACCTGGTACTCTGTCTTCCATCAAAAGTGAAACTCAGGGAAGCTTCCCTCCGCTTCTTAACGAAGATGAAGAACTGGTAGAACATGACATCCGTGATCGATTCAAACGCATGTGCGAAGGCTACTTTGACAATGTAGCCAAGAAGCTAGTTCTGGAGCATAAAGTACGTAGCCGCACTATCTTCCCACATTACCTGTGCTCCCAACTCGGGCTGTTTATAGCGTCTCCAAGAACAAGACCGTCGCAACCATGAAGCATACATTCGTTCTGGGGAGATATTTGAAGACAGACAGCAAGCGTATGAGAAAATGACGAAGGGGTATGAAAAACTCCTTGCGGGCTGCCAAACGTATGTACGATCCTTCATGCCATACTTCCTGTTAACATTCCATATAGCCTCTCTGAGCTTCTCTACATTCCCATGCCTACGTTGCCGACCGCTTCTCAGAAAACGGACTCGATTCAAATAGGATCCAATTCCGGTGGAATCCTTGGAGACGAATCAGAAGATACCTCGTTGATATCCGGTGGCAAGTGGGAAGACGATGAGGAACGAAAGTTTTACGAGGATATTCAAGATCTAAAGGATTTTGTCCCCAAGAGCGTCCTTGGTATCGAATCGGAGGAAAAAACGGACAGTGTAGTTGATGAAGAACGAGAGAAGGCCGAGAGGGAAAAGGCTGAAGTAGAAGCAAGAAAACTAGAACAAGAGCTCGAAGGACTTAAAGCCAATGGGAACTCACGTACTAATGGACATCTTCATCCTCGGGATAAACCAGACAGTCCAAGCGATGAAGAACACGGGTAAGTCGAGTCACACTTATGTAGAGGGCTCTCGTTGTGATATATCGTGACTTCCAGTACAATCACACCTACACCAGCCTCGCCCAAGCCCTCGACCCCGTCCTTGTCTCCCCAACTCGCACCACAGGGTCCCTCGCAGCTTCTTACCGCCCTTTTGGCTCGTCTTCCAGATGCTACCAACCGGGCAATGATTGATCAGGCCGCCATAGACTTTGCGTTCCTCAACTCAAAAGCTGCCAGGAAGAGACTCGTCAAAGTGTGTTTCCATGCATAGATCTTCTGCAGTTAATTGAGCGAATATTAGTTCTTGATCGCCGCTCCGAAAAATAGAACGGACCTCTTACCCCACTACTCCCGGCTGGTTGCTACCCTGAGTCGGTACATGCCAGACATTGGATCCGAACTCGTTGCCGCTGTGAGTTTCTTTTCACCAACTCATTGCAAATTATATATCGGACGAAAGTTGATCAATGCATCAAGTTGGATGAAGAGTTCCGATATTTACAAAGGAAGAAGAACGTTGTTAAAGAACTTGCCGAGACACGAATCAAGGCATGTCGTTTTGCATCACATTAGCGTGCTACTCAGCGTCTCTTCAAAAGAATTCTGTCTATTTCTCGAACTTGACAAAGTTCCGCATCGTGCCATCCCACCTGATACTGCACATATTCAAAGTCTGTCTGGACGACTTCTCTGGTACAAACATAGAAAGTATTGCTCTTTTACTTGAAGGGTGTGGACGCTTTCTCCTACGGAGTGAGGAGACCAGAGAAAGGTTTAGTACTATGGTGCGATTTGGTCGCGTTTCACACCATACAGTTGATGGCTCACTCTTTTTCAGCTTGAGCTGATGAGACGCAAACAAAACATACAGCACCTTGATCAGAGGCAGATTTTGTTACTTGAGAACGCTTACTACCAGGTTTGAGCATGTGAAGCATTCTGGGTTTGACACTGAGCACCTATTCAGTGCAATCCCCCTGAGCGCGCACCTCGTGTTGAAAAGGAGCGTGCTCCGATCGAGCTTTTCATTCGCCATCTCATATTCGATGTTCTTTCCAAGAAAACCATTGACAAGGTGCTGAAGCTCCTCCGGAAATTAGACTGGGATGATCCTCTTGTACAGCGTTCCTTGCACAAGGTCTTTACGAAACCCTGGAAGATCAAGTACAGCAACATCAGTCTGCTCGCGATGTTAACACATGATCTGCAACGCTATCATCCTCCATTCGCTATTTCCGTTGTAGATCAAGTGCTTGAAGACATCCGGCGGGGGCTGGAGCAAAACGTTTACAATACGAATCAACAACGGATAGCCACGATGAAGTACCTCGGGGAACTGTACATCTACCGTTTGATGGGTTCTAGTTTGGTCTTTGACACGCTATGGTCTCTGGTAACGTTCGGGCATCGTTAGTCTCGTTTGCACTCGAACTGCACCCTCCACACTTACGTTCCTTCTCAGCTGATGGCCAGCCGTTGCCGCGTCAGCCCTGCCCCCTCGATATGCCGGATGACTTTTTCAGAATTCGTTTGGTCTGCGTGATGCTAGACACCGTTGGGATGTGTTTTGACAAGGGTAGTCAGAAAAGAAAGCTTGATAACTTTCTAATATTTTTCCAGGTGAACAATCTTTGTTGTTCAATATGTTAGAATACTAACATTGGCCTAGTACTATGTCTTGTGCAAAGAAGAGTTGCCCATGGATGTGGATTTCATGTTGTCAGACTCCCTTGATGTGAGAGAAAAGCTTGTGATTCTCATGACATTCCTCACTGTTGTGCAGGCTATCCGGCCGAAGTTGGCAATGGCAAAGTCCGTCGAGGAAGCCGCCACCTTAGTCGACGAGATGTTCAATACTGTCATGCAAAGCGCTGGATGTGAGTAGTTTACATAAACCTTCTTACCTTGGCTAAACATTTATCAAAGTGACGGCTGAGGGCGATAGTGGCGATGATAGTGAGGACGATGGGGAACGACCTCAGCACAACGACGACGATGATGAAGATACAGCTGGCCCGGAGTCTACCGTGAGTCTGTTTGCAAGTTTTGTAAAGACGATCACAGAGACGCTTTCGTACAGGGCGAGGACCGCGCTCCGTCACCAGACACCGTTGTTGTGCTTTCTGCTCAGGAATATCTTGGACCGTCAGAAGAAGCTGATGCAGAGTTTGAGAAAGAACTCGCCAAGATCATCACAGATTCGTCTGCCGAGTCTAGAAAGATCGACAAGAAGACCGCTTGGTGGGACTCTGCTGTGCTTGCACCCGGTGTTAGAAAGAAGCGTGGGGACGACAATGATGGCGACGTTGATGGTGAAGGCAATGCCAATAATGAGTCGGTGATGAACTTTACCGTGATCACAAAGAGAGGAAACAAGCAACAGGTCTGTCAGTCGAGGATCAAATGGAACCGGGGATTAATTTATTCCATAGGCGCGGCACCTTCCCATCCCATCAGAATCTGCCCTCGCAGTGCATACTCGTTCGGCACAGCTCCAGGACAAAGTGGAACAGCAACACTTGAAACGCCTAGTCTTGAACTATGAGCAGAATCAAGAGGCTGAAGAATCGAAAGGTACTTTTTCACTGCTTCAGGCCATGTCCAATTTGGTAACAATGCATATGGCAGCATGGGAAAACCGAAACCGGGCCAGTGCGATCAAAGTTCGCTATGTTGGTTAACAGGCGATGGTTTATCACACTGGAACAGGCTCATAAGTTGGCGCATTGCAGTGGCCATTTCGCTCGGTAGCGATCACTGCGGATCACCGCAAATACTTCCTGGCTTCGCCATCGGTCAAGACCATCACTAGCCACCATACCTCGGTTGTGTGTCCTGGGCATATCTCGCCTCCGACGTCCACAGTTCTAGGTTCATCTATCCACATTGACGACATTGACGACTTATGTACTTTTGACGACGTCGAACCATGTATACAGTCACCAAGCGCGATGCAATTATGCAAATGGTTCTACCTTGTTTCCATCGCCATGAGGATTCTGTAAATGAACAAGACATTCTTTGTTAGTGTGAAAGTTGAGACATGTATGATACCACTACGACTTGCTTTCCTTTTTTTTGGACAAGTGATATTATTGCATAGCAACTGACAAGTCTAGTCCTGCACAATACACTATGGCGGAGGTCCCAACAGGAATCCGGTCAGAGGAAGATGCTCTTACGCACGTCTTGCAGAAGCAAGGGGTGTGGGGCTTCGTGCACTACCAGGCTGCCTCGGCTTCGACAGAGGGCCGTGGCAGGTTAATACCCACTAAAACCTCAAGGAATGTTACCCATGTGTTCGGAAGGTCAGGGAGGTGGCGGAGGATAGGTTGCCAGGTACTTTTGATGCGCTGTATGGATGTCGGGTTTCGTTTATTTTTCGCGATGCGGCGGTCGGTATCAAGGTGGGAGTGGGTTGACGAGGCGAGAGTGTCACATAGCACCGCAAAAAGTCTGGTCGTTGGAAAATCAACGTTTGAGTCACTCGAAAATGCGCGACCCGTTCGGTGAAAAGTATCGCCCGTCATTGAAATTTCAGCATCACATCTGGACGCTGAAACTGACATTTTGGTCGTTGAAAAAAAAGCGTCACTGGCACTGAAAATATATTTGTTTTATAGCTGATAAAACACCCTCTACAGTACTGAAAAAACATCGTAGTTGACGCTTACTATTCGGCATTGTCGCCATTGACGAAGCATGCTCCGCAGAACCGAAAAAACATCGTAGTTGATGCTTACTATTCAGCGTTGTCACCATTGATGAAACACCCTCTACAGTACTGAAAAAACATCGTAGTTGACACTTACTATTCAGCAATGTCGCCATTGACGAAACATACTCCGTAGAACTGAAAAAACAATGCCAGCGACACTTGCTATTCAGCACCACAGCTGCTGATTTATCATTTTCAGCCCAGTAGGATCTGCACCGCAGGATAACAACTAGGATTGGTAGCTGGTAGCAAGTACAAAGGATGTACAACGTGTTGACAAGTACTGCATGCGAAATCTAGGCAGGTGAGAATTGATTGACTCTCGGGCAGGAAATTGTTGGAACAATGGGATGGCATTTGGGCAACACTTGATGTGTGCTCTAGGTATTTCTTTTTGCAGTGCTTAAGGTTTCTTATGGTATGCTGGCCCTATTGAATTTCTGAGTCTCAAGTTCATGCACGATTCTTGGAACGGGTCGACCTGCGAACAATCTTCTGCTGGTTTTGATTTGATTCAGTCGATAGATAAGGGTGATTCGCAACCATAGGAAAAAACAAACATTGGGTAGTGCAATGTCAGATGGACCAGCTGCTGCTGTCTCGGATCTTTGGCTTTCTTCTAGTGAGCGCTTCTTGGGACCAGACTTCTTCACAATAGACTTGCCACTACTGCTCTCCTGAGGTGGCTCAATGATTTGCTAGGTAGGTGACATACTACACCGTAAGTTGAAATGTGCTAACTGACCTTTGTTGTTCCATCAGCTTGGTTTTCATGAACTGGGTTATCGGTTACTGCTTTCAGCTTTTGGGGCAAGATCCACAGAGTAGGACGTGGCCTCTGTATGCAAATTTTGGTGCTTGTAGAACGTTAGTCGCACAGTGTGAGGATGAAAGAGATACCTCCGTATTATTGGTGGTTAGTTTGAGCCCATGAAGAAGTGAAATCAGCCTTTTCTTGCAGGCTTCAATGTTATCATTGTTGTGTATGTTGGGAATCAAGGTTCTTTATCTTATCATTCATGATCTAATCCTTGATCTCCCTTGATGATCTTTGACACATCTTTGAATGGTCTAGATTCATCATTATGCTATCCATATTATCAAAGATAAGAGATACGTTTCACATTGTCATTTATGCTTACACATAGTGTTTCATGGTGACATATCACACCATTCTTGTGAAACATCACACCATCATGATGAAACGTGTTTCATCATTTGTTTCACTTCTTATCAGCCTATGGCATTATTCCCTTGATGGAATATCTTTATCTGCCAATGGCCTTTATCACTCTTATCTGTACTTTAGGTTCAATCTCCTATTGAATTAGGTACTTAGAGTGTATTTAAACCAGAGAGCTCCTACCATCGCTCTCTAACCAATTTACTTGGAGTTTCCTCTTCTACATCCTCTACTTTAAACAAGTACTTGTTGAGCCCTAGCTCCAGTACTATCTTCAAGCAACCCTACATCTGTTCAGAGCCAATACTTCTCTATCAGTGAGTCTCCACTGATCCTTTGCCTTCCCATTCTCCTGTTGCTGTTGAGATCCTTGCTTGAGTCTCGATAGTGTATTGAGAACCCTCGCAGTGCCATCACCGTCTTGTACTTGATGGAATCAAGTTCTTCGTCATCATCTTTGTCAGGATTGATTGATTCTCCTGCTTTGCTGCTTTCTACCATAATCGCATGTGCCCTGACTAGAGAAAATCTTGGATGATGAGTCTCATGACTACGTGGGGAACAAGGAAATAACATATATAATGTAGTATCGGGAGAGGATGAAATGCGTCCATGTTGATGGGTGGTGGGAATAGCTGCATGAGTGTATGGGTGATGATCGTGTTTCCTTTTGAACCATAGCTATATACAAAAGACATAAGTGCGAGTGATATGTTGAAATGACAGCTTACTATCCGCTTCGCGATTGGAGCCACATCTGCGATCTTGGTTGAATTTCTGATGGACGCATCGTGGCAAATCTTTTCAGCAACAATCTGTCTACCTCAAGATTGGCTTTGAAGCAGTTCCATGCGAATTTGTCTGTCTGTGCATCCTTGTTGAACATTAGCTCCTTGAGTTCATTAGTCATCTTGAGAATGTGTATGGGAATCTCCTTGAAGTTGATTTCCATTGCTGGCCACTTCTTGAGATGAGTGAGTTCGATGTACTCCTGGCGCTTATACAGATTGTGGATCATGTTGCATATCAATCCCTCAAGGTAGATAGTGGACCTCCCGTCCTGCTTTAGAGTCTTGTAGTTTATAAGTGCGGTCTAAAGCTGTGAAGGCATGTCGTCAGGGATACGATCAGAGCAATATACCCCTGGGCACTTCTTTGGCAGCAGATCGCTGTCTTCCAGATTCTCAGACTCCGACGTTAAGTCTGAGCCTTGGTCGAGGGTATCGTCCTGTGCAGCCTGGGCCTTTTCCAGCTCAATGTACTCCTAGGTAATATCAATTCGTTTACTTGTGAACCACATATAAATTGATACCTACCTTCAAAGCATTCGAAATCAATTTGGACACAACACCTTGCTTAGAGCTTTCAGCATGACCTGGGGTCTGGTTATTGAATGGCCATAAACCATGCTTAGGTCTGTTTGTAACATCCTCATCCGTCATAATGGTGGCATTCTTTCCCTAGAAAAGTGCATGAGCTGTGATATTGTATAGTATGTACTTTACCTTGCTTCTTATTCGTCCATTTGTGGCATGTTCCTATAACTGGATTGAACAGCTAGATTATAATCGGCGACTGTCAGAGTGTACCTCGGATGTGATAGCATCCAGTGTTGTTACAGTAGCTTGCTTTTCCTAGAAGAGCATATCAGTTGTGACATCGGGTAGTATGAACCTTACCTTTCTTCCTATTTGTTCGTTCAAATTTGTGCTTACCCCTAGTGAGTGATCCATCTTTTTTTTTCCCTAGAAGGGTGTAATATGAGTCATTATATCATGTAGTGTAAACCTTACCTTGCTTCCCATAGCCTCTGTCGCAATGTAACAGTGTCCTTTAGCAGGTAGATTCTTGTGCTGATCTTGCTTAGGAGTTCCTGAATGTGCTTGTTTTTCACCTGCCTGGTTGTCTTCATTGTCAGGCATGTTAGCGTCATCGCCAATCCGTTCCTCAGCTTTGTCCATTCCATCTTCCTAAACTGACTTTGAGCTAGTTGCTTCAATATCGCTCATCAAATCATCAGAGTTGTTGGACTCTGAGGTTCCTGCTTCATCGGCAGCATCATCACTATCATTTCCCTACTCAAATTTCTCATCGTAGATTAGTACTTGTACATGATATCAGTTTGATAACATACCTTATCTCTTACTGACTGTCTCTTTTCTCCTTGTGAACTGTTTCATAGATACTGCGTTAGCATGTCCCGCAATGGCCACCCGTCTTCGAATTTCATATGGAACTTTGATGTCGGCTGGGCCTAAGTTATCAAATTAGTGCATATATGTGTCCTAAGTATAAGAGAGATACCTGACGAATGACTTTCTGCACCAATAAGCTATCATATTGCTGGCTTATTGTGCGTGTTGTGTCAAGATGTTTGTTTGCAAGCTTACAGACAATGTGCTATGACAAAACTGATTAGTAGCAGTCTCAAACGATAATAAAACGTACACAGTAGTGAAGATACTGTTCCTTTTTTCCTGCAAGTCCCATCTCATCCATCAGATGGTAGCTAACACCAGCCCTACACCCAGGGTGTCCTTTTGGTCGCTTAACTGGATTCTTGCGTTGAAATGCCTGTAGTGATGCTGATTTCTTTGCCGTGTGTTGTTTAACATGTTGGTTTCCTATTGTGAGTTAGTTAGATAGCATAGGCTTGGATTACTCACGGGTGATTTCGTCCACTTCTCATTGCAAATCAGCTATAGTCTTCATCAAAGCTGTAGCTCTTGCTTTTGGATTCTTGGATGTCTTGTGATGGATTGGCATGGTGGTGAATTAACATGGGGTGGACAGTGTAGGATGTAGGTGGTGTGACGATCAAGCACCTTTGATCACGTGCTGAGTCATGTGTAAATGAGTCACGTGCATCCATCTCTCTTTGCTGGCGCTGGCAGAACCTGAACCTCATTGATCATCACCCATGTGATCTAAACAAGTCAACCGTCTACGGGGGCATACTACCATCCACTTGCCTCGTTGTTGCAAACATCAAAAAGGAAAACGAGACCATATTAAAGTGTGCTGGTGCAAGCCTACATGTGGCCGAACCCTTGGTCTTCGACAGCGTTGTCAGCACTATCAGCAAGTATCTAAGCAAGGTCTTTTCAACAGGATACAAGCATCAGAAAGTGTTGAATCTACAGGTATTTTTCCACTTCCATATATATTCTTACTTTTAACACACAATTGCTAGATGATTGTAGCTCTGTTGCGGTCAGTGAGGGGGATGAACTCAACGCAAGCCAAGCATCCCCGAGTTCCATATCTTCGAATGGAATAGAGCCTTCAGGTATCTTACTTAGGCTTCTTTAATCATCTCTTAATGTCTTGTATAGATGCCAACCCGAGTGGGACCGATAACAAGCAGGATGTAGTCCAGTCAGCAGATTCATGCTCAAGCGAGATATTTGATCGATTAGACGGCATAGATGGCTGGAATTGGACTGCAGAGGACACAGAAGATGAAGATTTATATGATACATCACTGGATCCATGTGCACGACTTGAGTATGAAGATATGTTTGACATCTGTGCATACTACATCATCTAGTGTTGATACATACTGTGACATCACATAGCCAATACAATTTTATCTGCAAAGGACCGAGACAATTTACGTGCATTCAACCTTCTTGTCAAAGGGAAGATTACGTGTACTGTATTCTCACAAATGAGATACATATTTTAACACAAGATGGAGCTTAACTCTGAATATGTCATTTTTTGATGAGTGGTCCATCTGGCGGGCATAACTCCAAGGAAATACAACTGCTGCATCAATTCATGTATCCTTTACACATCAGAATATAGCCATCTCTCTGTCTGTCCCTATTGCAATGAGCGGAGAAACAAACCTAATGGACAGCCTCGACGACAATTCCACTACTTCCCACTTATTCCACGTCTACAAGGCTTTTTCCAAAGCATCGAAAAAATTCAGCTTATGAGCTATCAGTCCACCTTTGAATCAACTCCTAACGAAATCTCAGATGTCTTCGATTCTCAACATTATCACAATCTCACTAGAGCACAGGTCGTTGTAGATGGCGAGACACTGGCCCATTTGTACTTTTCAGATCCTTGTGACATAGCATTAGCACTGTCTACTGACAGTTATCTGCTTTACAAACGATGTGGTGGGCCATGCGCAACACCACTCCTGCTATAAAATTACAACATTCCTCCAAAGCTTCGAACTCACCATGAACATCTCATCTGTCTCAGTGTTATCCCTAGACTGAAGCAACCCACCGACCTTTCTTCATTCCTATCACCACTGGATGAGGAGCTCGTAGAGCTTGCAATGGGAGTACTGACATTTGATGCATTTGAACGAACAATGTTTGAACTTCATGCATACATCATCTTCAAGTTGGGCGACATACTTGCAGTTCAGAAGTTTCTGAATATACACTGAGCAACAAAACTGTCTCAATGTTTGTAACATTTGGATTGTTGTATGAATATCTAGTGCACATTTAATGCTAGACCCATGATTATAGGTATCATTAGAAAGCCCTGATAAAGGGCTTTCCAGGCATATATACCTTGCTTATGTAATTCCTTTTACATCGCTCAATATTCACAAATTAATGAAGGGTACTCATTGAGACGGTTTTGTTGCTGACACTAGTCAATATCAAAATGAAACATTACAGCAAGATATTAGATAAGCAATGGGTCATGTGATGTTCAATAGATTCATTGTGATATAAACAAACCCAAACATCATCAATTATTCCATGATTACCATTATAAAATTCCTTTTTAGTCATTAAATCTATTAAATCTTTGCTTTCTTGAAATTGGGCCATTTAATCTGCCAAATCTTTGCTTCAACTGGTTTAGGCTACCCAACTACTCACAATAGATGCAACAAGCATTATTCCAGCCTATAAAAGTTCTCTGGTGGTCATTCATCCATCATTACTCTTGCCAATATACAGTATGCTATTCATCTCATTGGATTTAGATTAGCTAAAAATACTGCCTATGCTATTAAAACCCTTCAGAACATCAAGAAGCATTTCAATTTCCCTTAGAATACTCACAGATATTCTAGAAAAGCTAGTATGAAGACTATTATCAAGAAAAGATAGCCTTCTCTTTCTATGTATTTTATAAAGATCAGATTTAAATGTTGCTGAGAGCCATCAAGGATGATTTGAGGCATGTAATGTAATCAGATGAAACTAAAATCAATAATATTGGAGCAAATGGCAAATAAATGGCTTAGAAAATGGTAGAAAAGACTTATGTAATAGATTGACATAGAAGATAGTGAAGTTTAGAGAAGGTTTCTTGATGATTCAGGAGTATACAACCTAGGATGGGGTTGGAATGGCTTGTAATAGTAATGGTAAGATGGATACTAACCTGTATGTGTAAATATTAGAGAATGAAACACAACAAACCATTCAATATTCTGGATTATCTTAAGATGACATTATTTTATAATGGGAAAAATGAATGACCACCAGAGAACTTGGATAGGCTGGAATAATGCTTGTTGCATGTCTTGTGAGTAGTTGGGTAGCCTAAACCAGTTAAAGCAAAGATTTGGCAGGTCAAATGGCTCAATTTCAAGAAAGCAAAGATTTAATAGATTTGATGACTAAAAAGGAATTTTATAATGGTAATCATGGAAGAATTGATGATGTTTGGGTTTGTTTATATCACACTAAACCTATTGAACATCACACAACCCATTTCTTATCTAATATCCTGCTGTAATGTTTCATTTTGATATTGACTAGCATTAGCAACAAAACTGTCTCAATGAGTACCCTTCATTAATTTGTGAATATTGACCAATGTAAAAGGAATTACATAAGCAATGTACATATGTCTGGAAAGCCCTTTATCAGGGCTTTCTAATGATATCTATAATCATGAGTCTAGCATCAAAGATGCACTAGATATTCATATAACAATCCAAATGTTCCAAACATTGAGATAGTTTTGTTGCTCAGTGTATGGGTACATACCCATCATAAATTTATCCATGGGTATCTACATGATAACAAAGAAGTTCCTAGTTAATGTCTATCACATCCTCCCCATCACTTGCATCCCCATCAATCAGTAACTCCAGGGCTTTGTTGCCTTCTACATCATCTAAAATAACCACTTTCCTGATGTCCACATCCTTGACAAGCCCCAGCTTACTCCAGAATCCCAAACAAAGAAGTGCATGAACAGAACAACTTGATAGGTGATTACAAACATATGACAGGAGGTTGCATCCTTTGCTGAAGAGGTGTTCAACATCAATAGATGTAGCTAAATAGTGATAGACACAGATTAATATTGAATACACACAGAAAATGGAAACACCTACCTGGAATTGTCAAATAATCAATTGCCATATGAGACAAGTGGGGAAAGGCTATGCAGTGTTGGAGCCACCATGTTAGCACATCTGTCACCTCCTCAACATCCATAGAGAGATAGATTTCAAGTTCATCATGCAAACTCTTGGCCTTGGGCTTGTGTTACACTAGGCTCAGGTAGGGACTAATGTAGAGCTTGAAAAGACGAAGCATGAGAAGTTCTAAGGTTCTGGTTTTGAATGTCACCAAGAGTGACAAGCCTATAACAACAACAAGGAGTTAACGGGTTCAAAAGTTTGAGAAAAGACTCCAAGTCAATCATGACAAGGAGGGCCTGAAGTTCAAGTGAAGCTAGAATGAGAACCAGATGACAAACGCGAAGGTTCACAGGAGATGGATTCACGCTATCGTAAGACAAGGCAGAAGTCCAAGCAAATCAAGCTTGGGACCCCTTCTGTATTCTATTGTGCTAATTATACAAATTAGCAAGGTATGGGAAAATAGAGCATAAAAGGGAATGAAATTATCGTACGATACGAAGAAATAATATGATTGGATGATGGTTCATCCAATGGAAAGTAGAGGAATGTCATAGAAGAAAGAGTCTGTGTTGGAATGGACTTTAACTAAGAGGAAAGGTGTAAGCATCTGTGTTGGAATGGATTGAAATGTAAGCAGAATTGTCAGTGTTAGAATGGTGGATATGTCCAGTAAAGGAAAAAGAATAAAGCGGTGAAGAAAAAGCAAGAAATCATAACATTACCCCCTTCATATGATGGAAGTTACCTGACCTTCCATTAAAGACACAAAGTCATTCCCAGAGGGGGTTTTGGACAACAGGCCAAGTATTAACCATCAAATCCAAGGGTATATCGGCTAGCTCCCCATTGGAGAGGTTGGGGGGAGGAGAAGGGGAATCGTGTTCCCAGCCAGCGTTAGCAAGGACGGATGAGGGGGATTCAGGTGGGGATGCTTTAGTGATCCACTCAGCTAGTTGTTGGTAGTCATTGTCATCTGTTTCTATTCTTTGTACTTCTGTGATATCTTCTTTCTCAGAGGGCTCTTTGTCTTCATCATTGACAGGAATGCAGGGAGGAAGTGAAAGATGAGATGGCTGAGGAGCTTGGAGTGTGGTAGGGAAGGGAAGGGTAAGACGTTGAGGAGGTGGTACAGGGATTGGATTAGTTTGGACCAACTCAGCTGAAGTGAACATATAGGAACATATAGGCTGCAAGGCGGAAGTGTTATGCTAGGCCCGGGTAGGGACTAACGTAGGGCTTGGAAGAATGAAGCGTAGCGAGTTCTGAGGTTCTAGTCTTGAACGTCGTCAAGGACGACGAGTCTATAACGACAGCGAGAGGCTGACGAGTTCGAAGGTTCGTGAGAAGACTCCAAGTCAACGTGACGAGGAGGGCCTGAGTTCGAGTGAAGCGAGAACGAGAACCAGGCGACAAACGTGAAGGTTCACAGAGTATGGATTCACGCTATCGTAGAACAATGCGGAAGTCCAAGCAGATCAAGCTTGAGACCCCTTTGTACAGTACTCTTATGTAAACTAGCGTGGGCCTCAAGCCTAGGTCATTAATGATGAGTGAAAGAGGGTTTCAAGGAAGAAAACTATCATAAGGCAGGAATGGTAAAAGGGGGTCATAGATGATCACTCATCCAGTAGAAGGGTGAAGAGAGAATTAGTGGAGACGTTATGTTTTACTTAGCGTAATGGTGTCGTTCAAGGGAATCCATGAATGAAACTAAAGGTAAGGAACACCTTTAGTGAAGTGAAATGGATGAAGAACAAAAGTGAAAAGAAATCGTAACAGGAAGAGGGAATGGTAGAAGATTCCACGGATTGAATAGGTGGGTCTGGGAGGGGGGGTGCGACTGGGACACCTTTCCAATTGGTATGAACAGGCAGGCCTGGACAGTTTGCTTTTGTATGGTGGGGCCTGGTATGATTGCATTTGGGACATTGGTAGTATAAACAATCCTTTTGGTAATGTTCTAGGTAATGGCAAGCAAAGCAGGTGTCGTTATAACAGGGATGTCCTTGCGGAAGAGGGCTGTTCGTAGTTGTCCAGTAGAGTTCCTCTTGTTCCAAGATATATTCTTCAGCGGTGGTGAGGGGGGAAGTGGATGCGACAGGGGATGATGGTTGGGTTTTGACCAGTGGAGTCAGGTCAGAAGGAGGTGACTGTGAGGGAGAAGGGGGATGTAACACAAGTGAAAGTTTAATGTAATTTATCATGTCACAAAAATGAAGTTGATCAAAAGCAGTGAGAATAGCAAATTTTTGTTTTTCACAATCAAGGCAGACATGAAGGGGAAGGGTGGCATAAGAAAAAGAATTGAAAGCAATTCGGTCAATAGTGTTAAAGTTGGTTTGAAGGGAAATGCAAAGGTGGTAGGCATGAACTAGGCAATCCATGGAAGAGCCAGCATCCATATAAAGGTTGAGACAAGTCATGGAGGGTTTGTTGTTGAGGAAGGTAATAAGGGGAATGAGATCTTTAGGGTTTACTTCTGTTCCATCATGGCGAGCAGTGAGAGGAAGGATTGGGTGAGGCATGGGAGCAGAGTTTGATGATAGCGCCAGTGAAGCAAGAGGAGACTTGGTGTTTGAGGGGGAAGATCTTGGGATGTGCAGCTTTATATGCCAGAAGGAGTTCCTTGGCATTTCCAAGGTTTTGTTCGGGTTCCCAGGAGTTGTCAGATGTGGGATAGCCCCTCCACTTGATTAGGAATTGCCTTTGTCTGTGCATACCTCGATGTCGTAAGATGGCTTCTACTTTAAATTGTTCCTCACCCTGAATAAGATCTGGTGGCAGTTTTGGGAAGTTCTGGCCATGGGTGTCATTCTCTTTGTATAGGGATAGAAGGGAAGCATGGAACATGTTATGGATGTGCCAAGTCTTTGGGAGTTGGAGTTTATAGGTGATGGGGGATAGAACGTTGGTGATGGAGAAGGGTCCTTCCTGTTTGGGTGTGAACTTTGGGTTTTCAATAGAACAATGGGGATTCCTAGCTTCTAGCCAGACCTTGTCTCCTTTCTTGAATGGGGTGAATGAACATGAGGTTTGTGCTTTCATCGTCTGCCTGGCCAGCTCATGGGCTGCCAGGGCCTCTTTCCTCGCTTCTTCTATTTTCTTGATCCGTTCTTTGGCTGCAGGGATGTTCATTTCTTTCACAATGGTGGGGAAGGCATGGGGTTTATAGCCCATCATGAGGTAAAACAGAGATTGGTTAGTTACAGAATGGGGGTGGTGATTATGTGTAAACTCAGCCATCGTAATATGATCTGCCCATGTTTCAGGGTTGTTTCCACAGTAGATCTGTAGGTATGTTTCAATTTCTTGATTGATATGTTCCATTTCTCCATCAGTCTGGGGATGGTATGCAGTGGAGAGAGAGAGGTCATAGTTCAAGAGCTTTCCCAGCTCTTTGGCAAAGGAGGATGCAAATTGTGGGCTGTGGTCAGAGATGATTTTGTCATAGAGTCCAAACCGTCTGAAGACTTTGTGGTAAAAGAGGGCTGCTACTCCCTCAGTGGTGATGGTTTTCTTTGTGGGGCAAAGAATTACCCCCTTCATAAGCCCATGGTTGACCACAACCAAAAGGGTATCAAAGCTATCGGCTGATGGGGGAAGATTGGTGATGAGGTCACAGAAGAGTTGTTGAAATGGTCGCAATGCAGAGGATGGAATGGGGGTGAGAGGGGGGTGTGATGGACAGGTGTTTGCTTTGTTCTGCTGGCAAATAGTGTAGCCTTCAACATATTTTCTGACAAATGTAGAGAGTCCTGGCCATCAGAATTCCATAGCAACCAGTTGTCATTTTTTCAGGTTCCCAGGGTGGCTGGCACTGTCATGGTCATGGTGGTGTTGTACCACTGATCACCTAAGATCTTGGTTGTCAGGCACATAGATCTGTTCCTTGTAGGTAAGGACCTATCTGTCATAGGACCAGTCTGAGAGTCGAGATTGGAAATGGGATGGTAGTCCTTCCATAGCATGAAGGGAGTCTGCAATAAGTGGGTTGGATGGGGAGGAGGAAGAGATCCTGTTATGGAGTGTGCTATCAATAAGGTTCACAAAGACGTCATCGGGGAGGAGAGTGGTGTTGTCATTGTCATCATCGTCCTTAGGGATATAGTCAGGGTGGCAAGAGAGGGTGTCAGATGTGGACAAAAGGTGACCAGGAACGTGGTTGATTTTCAAATCAAAGTTGGCCAAATCAAGAAGCCATCTAGCCTGGCATCGGTTGAGGTTTTGGGGTTGTTGAAAGTATGTAAGGTTCTTGTGGTCCATCTAAACAAGAATGGGGAAGGGTGATCCATAAAGGTAGTGTCTCCATGTCTTCAGGGCCTGGATGACTACTAAAAGTTCTCAATTGTAGATGGCATAGTTCCATTCTGTGGCTGAGAAGGTCTGAGATATATATCCACAAGGGTGCCACTCGCTGTTTGAGTCCTGTTGTAAGAACATGCCCCCAGATGCATGTTTGGAGGCATCAGAGGTGATGGCAAAAGGTTTCATGATGTCGGGCATATGTAGAACAGGCTATGAAAGAAAAATCTTCTTCAGCTCTTGAAATGCTTCCTCACACCTTTCAGACCAGTTCCAGGCCATGTTCTTCTTTGTCAAGTTGAGGAGGGGTCATGCAATGTCAGAATAATGAGGAACGAATTGTCAATAAAAGTTGGCAAAGCCTAGGAAGGAGCGGATGTCTCTAACCTTTTGCAGGGTAGGCCATTCAGCAATTCCCTGGAGTTTTACTGGGTCCATTGCAACGTTTCCAGGTTTGATGATCATGCCCAGGTACTCAACTTCCTGAATGTCAAATTTGCATTTTAGGTACAGGTTTAGGTCCTTCATGTGCCGTAGTATTTTTTTTTGTTCATTCAGTGTGGGTTTCTTGGTCAGGGGAAAGGATAAGGAGGTCATCCATGTAGATAACAAGCCATCCTTCGGCAATGTAGTCTCAGAAGGAGTCATTCATAAATCGTTGGAAAGTGGGGGGGGAGTTTGTCATGCCAAAGAACATGACTGTCGGTTCAAAGAGGCCTTTATGGGTGATGAAGGCCGCTTTCCACTGGTCTCCATCCTTGATCCTGACATTATTATATCCCCATCGTATGTCAAACTTGGTGAAGATTTTGGCGTCTTTGAGTTTATTGACAAGATCAGAGATAAGGGGGAGGGGGTAAGCATCTCAGATGGTGTGTTCGTTCAGGTAGTGATAGTCCTGACAGGAACAGAGGCCTCCATCCTTCTTTTTAACAAAGAAGAATGGAGAGGCTTGGGGGGAGTTCAAAGGACATATCTTTTCAGATGCAAGATTCTCTTCAATAAACATCAGCAAATTATCATTTATAGCACATAATATTACAGAATTATTAGTAGATTACAGTATATTACATGATTACAGCATGTTACAGCAGTAGTACAGTAGCCCATAGCAACAGTCACACACTATTACAGGCTGTTACAATAGTATACAGTGATGCAATGGCTCAGCAATTGGTCACAGCGGATCACAGCGGCGCTGTCAGACACCACTACAGACTGCTACAGCACTACATGCGTAACTACAAAAGTAATACTAGGTAAGTGTACTTTACTTTTCCTAATGCGGTGGGACTTGGAGATTTTCAGATGATTGGGTCACATGACCCATTTGGTTTCACTTGCTACCACCCACCACTGCAATGTCACCACCAACAACAACAGTGACAATGTGGGCCATGTGACCACACATCCTCAACCACCATGACATGAGGGCAGCAACACGACCCACAACCCACAACCCAACCCACAACCTACAATGACAGCAAGTGGCAGCCACGTTGACCCTGGTGAAGCCAGTGAGGTCGGCTCTGTGTCCCACAACAGTGTGCCAGGTGGGGCAACAAAGTGCAACATGCAATACCACCATGGCAACAACAACAATGTCAAGGCCAAGGGGTTCACAGCTGCACACCACCATTACCTCCATGGCGATGATGACAATGGCAAGAGTGAGGACGTGCAACAGCACATCATCACCACAGCACTGACGACGACAAGGCAGGGTTGGAATCTGCAACAGAACCACCACCACCACCACAAGGACGGTGACAAGGGTGAGAGACACACAATAGCGCGCTATCACCACAGTGATGGTGACAATGAAGATGGCAAGGAGTGCGAATGGTGTACCACCACTATCACATGAAGACGATGCGGAGGAGGGTGAGACGGGTGCAAATGCATGCATGCACCACCATTACAACAACGATGGCGAAGGATGTGCTATGGCACACCATCACCACAGCGACGGCAACAATGGTGACAGTAAGGGGAGTGCAATCACGCACCATCACCACCACCATCACCTTCACAAAGACAACGGTGAGGGCAAGTGGCGTGCAACAGCACACCATCAACACAGCGATGGTGACAATGAGAATGGCAAGGAACGGTGCACCACCACCACTACCCTTTGTGAAGACGACGGCAAGGGTAGGGCGACACACAACTGTGCGTACCACCACCAGGACGACGGCAGCAGCAGTGAGGTGGGCTCAAAGTCACACCACCACCACAGCAACAACAAGGGAGAGGGACACACAATTGCATACCACCAGCACCACAGCAACAACAGCAAGGCAAGGCGGGTGCAACGGCATCCACAGGCCACCACCACCACCATCATGACGACAACGGTGGGCAATGTGCAACTACACACCACAATCACCATGACATGGTGCAACTGCGTGCACCGCCTATACGACAGTGACGGGTGCCACAGCACGCCACCACAGCAATGACGGCCAGGCCAAGGGATGAGCAACAGCGCACCACCAGCACCAGCACAACCTTGGACAACAACAACAAATGCAAGGCAGACGCAACTGCGTCACCACCACAACACGACGATGACGAGGGCGAGGGATGCGCCAATGCACACCATCACCAATGGTGACGATGGCAAGGGCAAGGTGGGCGCAACAGACAGCAACGGTGACAGCAGAGGATGCACAAACATTGCACAACCGCACAACATGCCATCATGGCAACAATGATGATGGCCAGAGCGAGGGACGTGCAACAGCACACCACCACCACCAGTGCAATGACGACGACAACTGCGAACATGAGGCAGGTGCAACTGCACCACTACCATGATGGTAATGGCGGCAAGGGTGAGGTGGCTGCTACATCGCTGCTACCAATGGCGATGAGGGTGAGGGGTGCGTGAACACACCACCCTCATGAGCATGCCAGCGATAATGGCGCATGGGCACAACCCACAACAGTGAAGACGACAGCAATGGCAATGGATGCACAACAGCGCACCATGACCCAGTGATGGGTGACTCTGGTGATCAGGTGAGGGGAGATTTGGTGCAACAGCCAATGACCATGGTGAGACTGTTGTAGTTAATATTGTATTAAACTACATAATTAATCCTATTGAACTATCTACTAGAGTGATTGGAATAGAAAAAAAAACCCCGGACTTGTATTCGCTGTAGCGCTATGTGGCACTGTGTGGTACTGTACAGTGGTGGTGATTACAAATCCACTGTACGGTGGCACTGGTGGCTGTACAGCCTGTAGCGCTGTAGCAGCTCTGTAATGGCTCTGGTCAAGGGGGGACCTTGCCAAGGCCCTGTGACCTCTGTAGTTACCTGTTCAAACCTGTACACCTCCCAGTGAATTTGCTGATGAAGTCCTCAGCTGCTTTCTTTTCATCAAGGGATAAGGGATAGATCTTGGAGACCTTTGGTGTGAAGGACTCCTTCAAGTTGATGGCATGATCATATGGTTGAGAGGGGGGAACGTGGTCAGTGGATTCTTTTTGAAATACTGACATGAATTCTTTGTATACTGAGGGAAGAACAACTTTCTCTTTCTCCACTCCCATAGCTAACTGGGTAGATGTGGTAGTTTTCCTTACTATTCATTCCAATTGCTTGGTAACGGAGGCATTGGGGAAGAATCAAGATGTGGACTTCTGAATGCAGTTAAGGGAATAGTGGTAATGGGCACACTTGACAAAGGCATCAGGTTCTTTGTATTCAAGGAAGTGGAGGAGGTGGTCCCATTCATTAGGTTCCAGGTTCTTGTGATTGGGAAGATGAGGGGTAGGGGATGAGGATGCAACCTTTGAGGAATAAACCCCTTTGGCTGTGGCATGATCGAAGTACATGTAGGTGGATTCGTCCAAAGAGTCATTGATGGAGATGGTTTGTTTCCTCCAGTCGATTTGAGAATTTGTCTTCTTGAACCATGGAAGTCCAAGTATGACATTGTCTCATCCACACTGCATCACATGGAAGGTGAGTTTTTGGGTCACTGATGCAATTTCAACATAAAGGGTAGTGGTGAATTTAATGGATCCCTTCTTGTTGATGGTATGATTGGTGTTTCACACCATAAGGGGGGTGTCAAGTCGGGTCATGGGGAGTTTGTCGTGTTTAACAAAGTCCCAGTCAATGCAGAAAATGTCAGCACCAGAATCGATAAGGGCAGAGGTTTCAATGGCTTTTAATGTGCTGTTTGAGGTGATGAGGTGAATAGGAATGAAAAGAGCTTTCGTTTCCTTGTTTGTTACAAGTACAGGAGCACATTTTCTAACTTTGGAGGGTACCTGTGTTGGTTCAGCCCCTTCATTCAAAAATCTGGTGATATTACTCCAAAGATTCAAGAGACAAATGCATGGTCTTCTTCTTCTTCATCATCCTCAATCTCCTCAAGTTGGGGAAGTTCTTCTTCATCATCCACTTTCCTCATGGCCAATTCTTTCTTCATCTCCGTCTTCTTCGCCTGACCATGGTTAGGGCAGTCTCTGACTAAGCCAGACTTTCCACAGTTGAAACAGAGGCCTTTCCTCCAGTATTTGTTGTACTTATCTTTCAGTAGTTGCACACAGTCTATGTCTATGGTGTTTGGGTCTTTAGTTCTGCTACTCCCCTGGGATGGGGAATACATAGGTCTTGGTGGCGGTAGAGTTCTTATGGGTACTTTGATTGTGCCAAGCAGCCATCTTTTTGGCCTGATCAATATGCATTTGATGCACCTCCACCTTCTTGTACCATTCGTTAATGTCCTTCAGGGGGCTGTCCAAAGTCCTAAGCTGATAGGCCATACCAGGCCTGAGTCCTTTCGCAAATAGATGGCAAAGCATAAGGTTGTCTTCAAGCTCTGCCTGTTGTGCTGCAATCTTGAATTGTGTGACATAGTCCAAGACATCATTCTTCTGCACCATCATGGTGTTGAGCATAATAAGTGCTTGTCCTCATACATCTGAGGAGAGGAAGGATTTTCTCAGACTTTCTTCAAATTCTTCGAACGTTCCAAAAGCATTCTTGTCAAGGGCGTGGTTGATAAAAGATGCTGCCCATCCTTTAGCTGTGCCCTTCTTCATAAATGAAAGGGCGAAAGCAATCTTCTTCTTATCTGAGTTGTAGATTTCTTTGTTGATGAGAAGATATATCTTGACTGAGGCTAGCCAAGAGAGGAATGTTTCTTCCTTTCCATTGTATTCTTCTGGGGTTCCCAAGCACAGTTCTTTGAAGGCTGAAGAGATGGGTTGAGTAGGAGAACTCATGGCAATGATAGAAGGGGTTGGGGGGGGGGGGGGGGGGTCTGAGCAGGCAAGCCAGCTGCAGGTAAGGGAATAGAAGAGTTCTGAATGCTGGGAGGTATGAAGGTGGAAAGGGAGGAAGTCAACAGGAGGCTAGGGGTCTAAGGAGGGGTGTTTCCAGAGGGAGCTCAAAAGGTTCCTCAATGAGGTTTTGAAGAACCTTGGAAGGGGTTCATTCAGGGGGAGGGGTTCGAAATGGTGGCAGATGGGGAGGCCTACCAGATGGCAGGCGTCGAAGGGAGAAGCTTGATCTTTTGTTATGCTAGGCCCGGGTAGGGACTAACGTAGAGCTTGAAAAGACGAAGCATGAGAAGTTCTAAGGTTCTGGTTTTGAATGTCACCAAGAGTGACAAGCCTATAACAACAACAAGGAGTTAACGGGTTCAAAAGTTTGAGAAAAGACTCCAAGTCAATCATGACAAGGAGGGCCTGAAGTTCAAGTGAAGCTAGAATGAGAACCAGGTGACAAATGCAAAGGTTCACAGGAGATGGATTCATGCTATCGTAAGACAAGGTGGAAGTCCAAGCAGATTAAGCTTGGGACCCCTTCTGCATCATATTGCACTACTTATACAAATTAGCAAGGTATGGGAAAATAGAGAATGAAACTATCGTACAATACGAAGAAATAATATGATTGGATGATGGTTCATCCAATGGAAAGTAGAGGAATGTCATAGAAGAAAGAGTCCGTGTTGGAATGGACTTTGACTAAGAGGAAAGGTGTAAGCATCTGTGTTAGAATGGATTGAAACATAAGCAGAATTGTCAGTGTTAGGATGGTGGATATGTCCAGTAAAGGAAAAAGAATAAAGTGGTGAAGAAACAAGCAAGAAACCATAACACAGGCCTTCCTTCATATAGTTATATATTAGATTAGATCATCTACTATACCATGTCTTATCTTCTTGAAAATCTCTCCATCCATATTTAATGTATGTAAGTGTATGCAATGGCCAGGTGAAAACATTGAGTAGTTTCTACATAATTCAAAAACTATGCTATTCCATTTCTATCAATAATTGAATCAGCTATGGCATGTCTGCCTTATAGATGTGGCATAACACAATATAACATTTGCTATGATACATCCACCAAACAGCTGAAATAAAAACAGCCATTGAAACTGATAAGCAACTTACATTCTTTTTGGAAAAGCTTCTGATTGGTCAAAGTGTAATCATGAGAACATGAGAGTGCAAGTGAATCTACCCACTTGCAATGATCAAACAGCAGCTCTGCAATTAGGGGTGCCAGAGTTCAGAACCTAAGATTCAGATTCAAATTCAGGTTTGGCATATGGTCATTAGATTCAGGATATTCTATTTTTTTGAGAACTAGTTTTAAACTAGTTCTAAACTAAGCATTTTGGTGAATATAAATCAATAATTTTTAGTCTCAAATGCTTGTAATAACCAGCAATATACAGCACATGTGTAACATATTTGAATACCAGATTACTAAGGGTATTGAGTAATGGGTATAGTTATTACTATCCATAGACATGCTAGTAATACAATGGCAACATAGAATGATAAATGCACTCTCTATTCATTTAAGTAATCAAAGGCAACACTCATGTGGCATGCAGAGCACCTATTAGATTATATAGTAGACATAGAAATATACTAGATATAAGTATTATATAATTAATGAAATTAAATTATCATAGATGTTTACAGTGGCTCAAAAAAGTGTCCCAATGTTGGGTCATTTTGAACAAATGGATTAATTGCCAGAGATATAAGACAAACAAGACCAAACACTTGCAGGATGAAAGATAGCACTTACTCTTGGCATTCTATCGCTGCTTAGATCATGTGATTTGGTTGCCATGGTACTGAGATATAGCCATTTTAAAATGACATGTCATTGGGACACTTATTTGAGCATCATTTCATTTCTGGACTTTGAGTGTTT